>JAMKQA010022871.1:0-22394 GCA_024699735.1 Posidonia australis
TTTTTGCATGATTTATTTCATGTTTTGGTTTTCCTTGTCTTCCATAATAGATTAGGTGGCGACTCCATTTGTTTTATGTTTTTCGACGTGATTTTGCCGTCCGATTTCGCATTCATTTGCGGAATCTCCTCGCCGGCATGGTTACACACATCATCCAGGTATCGCTGGGTGGCCTAGTTTTGGTATTGTTTTTTTTTAACGATGTCTTGACCTTTTAGGTGACTTTCTTTATAATGATGTCTAAGATAGTCATTACAATGGTGTAGGGAATGCATAAATAAAGTAGTAGGATTACAATGTGTGGTAATTAATGTAAAGGATTATATCACCTATAAATATTAGGTTCTTCCTTCAATTGCTTGAATAGACTTTAAAGCTAATGATTGGACCTAGGTTTAGAAGTGATAGATTCCTGTTGCTGTGTATGTGATATTGAGTTTTGTGATGTTTTGATAATGAGTTTTGAACAAATGCTTTGAAAATATTCTCGAGATATGGTTTTGGAAATGATTGTTTTGTGGATGGATTCTTGTAATGAAATTGTTTTTGAAAATAATTTCAAAAAAGAAAATGCATGTTGTGAAAATGATTTTCTGTGGTTTTTGGTCAGATCTGTGTGCGGTAGGGCTATAGCCGATGGGGGGGATGAGGCCTTCATGAAATCGGTACGTACTCTACAACGTGGTTGTCGGCAACAGGCACAGGTGAAAAAGATCATAGCACTTAAGGTACTGTAGGGCCCAAGTAAAAGAGACTGGTCTTCCCTCTTTACCTAGTGCTGGTTAGGCCAGGGGTTGTGTGTTCTTAGGTGTCCAGGCACTAAGGGGCATCGTGAGGATGCACCCCGTGTGTGTTTGTATGACCTAAGGTGTCATGGTACAATGAGGCCTACAAGCCGTGGCTGGTGGACTCCTACGCAGGGTGGTTCACTACGACAATGCATTAGGGTCAGGGTTGATGCTTCGCTGACTACTTGTGGTCGAGTTGTTTCACTTGTTGTCAGGGTGACTCGTTGAGTTTTGGTATGGACTATGTGTGCTTGTTTTGAGCTAGAACTGGAGTTTGGTTTTGTGGTTTTAGCAAGGTTCTAGCTTTGTTGAGACTTATGTTTGAGCTAGTTTTCAGCCGTGGCTTGGATATGATTGAATAGTGTGCTGTTTGTGTTTTTGGCTGGAATCTAGTCAAGGATTTGCTTTGGAATGCATAAAAGTGATTGTATAGATGTATGGAATTTCAAAGTAAAAGAAAATAATGTTTTGAAAAGGCATGATTTGACATATGGCTTTTATGTAGATTGGAAATAAAGACTTTGTGTTTGATGTGGAACTTTGGTGCAGTTGCGAACTTGAATTGGCAAGTGAGGCCATATCAAGTGTATATATAGTTTTGAAAAGCATGCACATAGTTTTCGATAAGAAAGTAAAGAAAATGGTTTCAAAGTATTGTTTTAAAAGACTTGTGGCGTACTAGGCAATGATATATTACTTAGTTGTGGTATTGTGACATCTAAGGGAGATGCTGAAGTATGTGTTCATGTTTGTGTGTGTGGAGGGTGTGTACTAGGTGACCTTTCAATTGTCACTCATGCGTGATTGTTTGATGTTTTTCTCAGGTGTAGGATAGAAGTAGGAGTTTGCTAGCGTGCGTGGAGATAGAGTCAGTCAACCACACATTAAGGGTTCTAAGTAAGTGCTTAGTTTAATTTAATTCAAAGTTCTATTTAACTTACAAGACTGACATCAAACAAACTACACTCAAAACCAGATCAACATCTAATCCTAGGATTAAACATGAATTCTCAAGTCCATTTAAGTCATTTAGGGAAAAGACTTAATAACTCTATGTCATAATGTCTTTTATACTAAACTATGACTTAGTGAGAATTTTGCATTTTCAAAACATTTCCTTATCACACACATTTACCAAACCAAGTATATGTGCAAGAACAACTAAAAGGCTCTTTAATAACTAGAAATGGATGCAACACTAGGCCTAGGTGCTCTTGGTATGTGCACTAGTGAGATGTGCCTACTAAGTTTGCCTATAAGGTGAGCCCCAAGCTCTATTTTTCAGTGCAAAAGATTCAGTGAAGTTGCTTGTAACGATCCCTAAGTCGCTATTCCAAAATCTAGCTACATTTTTTTATTTCGATTAATTAATTACATCATTTCTAAAACTAAATCTAATAATAAACAACACAATTAAAGGAACCAATGACTGAATTAAACTGAACTATCTACTTACCCAGAACCCTTCATGTGTGGTCAAGTGACTCCACTTCCAAATGCACTAGTAAGCTCCTATTCTTATCCTGTACCTGCAAAAAACACCAAAACAAACAAACATGAGTGACCATTGAAATGTCACCAAGCACACGTCCCACCAAAATACGCACTCAACTCTGGCATCTCTCCTGGATGCCACAACACCACAACAGGGCAATACATCATTGCCCAGCAAGCCATTAATCTTTTAAAACAATGCCTTACAAAACCATTTTTCTCTTTTTCTTCCAAAACACGTGCATTTTTCAAAAACTCTTTATGCACACTTGGAATGGCTACTCTATGCCAAACCTAACCCAAAGCCAACACAAAACCACAGCACAAAACCAAGGTGTTCGCTGAACCAGAGAGACGGAAAGTCTAACTAGAGTTCAAGACCACAATGCCACTCACGATGCAAGCAAAACAAACCTCAAAAGAGGCACAATTCCATATTTCAAAACCACGATGCCACTCATGGGCAAAAACCACACAAATCTCAACCAAAAATTGGCCACAAGCAATTGTTAGAGATAAAGTCCCCAAACCCACTATGCTGCCATGGACAGTAGCACCTATCTGTCCCAGCCAACAAGCCTCACAATGTGTCGTAATTCCCGACACCAAGCAACCGACACCTGATCTCAAGCAATCCACCAAAGCCACAGACAAACCACCATGTGGACGTCCTGCCTCTTTGCAGGACACCCACTACACTATCCCTCCTCGAGAAAGCCATCCTCTCTTTGGACCACTCCACAGGGTACGCCCCTTCTCGATGTCCTAGTCTTAGTCTTTGTGCCCAGAACAACTAGAGATTCCTCACCGCTAGGCTCAGCCCGCACCTACCAATTTTGGTACCCATACCAACTAGCATATCATGTCTAACTACTCATAAGTCTCATATCCCCTGGGTCCGCTACCACAATACCACTATGTACAATCAGTACATTAGGTCTTCAACACGTAGAGCAAATAGAGTGTCATACCTCCAAGTCTAGTCGACACCTTCACCCATGGATCTCAGCCTCGGTCTCGTGAATGACAATCAAAGAGTATCATACCTCTAAGATCCAACGAACACTTATCTCAGCCTCTTAGTCTCAAAACCACAACTTAGGCGACGTACCCAATCAACCAGGAATGTGGCCAACATCCCTTGCTCTTGTCAATATGACCCTCCTATTTGTTGGTCCACCACAAACAAAAAACTACAGAAAATTCTTTTCAAAACATTTGCAAAACCATGCATTTACTTTTTCCAAAACTCCAATTGGAAAACCATTTTGAAACATTCAAATCATTTCTCAAAGTACCACGAAACACTATATGAAACATCATACAAAAAAACTATCATGAAAACCACAAACTATTAAATATTTCTCAAACTACCACGAAACCACTTTTGTAGACACCCCAATATGCTTGCAAATGGACCAAACCATAGAAAACCTAGGAAAACCCTAAAAATCAAATGAAACTCTAAAAACCCTAGAAAAACCCTAGGAAAAACCCTAAGATACAAAACCAAATCATAAAACCCTAGAAAAAACCCTAAAAAACTAGACAAAACCATAAAACCATAAATAAACCCTAAAACCTAGGTTAAACCCTAATCCAAACCTTAAACCCTAGGTTAAGACCTAAATTAAATTCAAAACCCTAATCCAAATCCTAAACCTAGGTCAAATCCTAAGTCAAACCCTAAACCATAAGTCAAACCCTAAGCCATAAGTCAAACTCCAACAAACATAACT
This sequence comes from Posidonia australis, assembly GCA_024699735.1. NCBI lineage: Eukaryota > Viridiplantae > Streptophyta > Magnoliopsida > Alismatales > Posidoniaceae > Posidonia > Posidonia australis. The sequence goes on from JAMKQA010022871.1 coordinate 4,022, forward strand.
ACTTCCCACTTCACTCCAACAAACTTAACCACTTCCCACTTCACTTCAACCACCTTAACTACTTCCCACCTCTTCTTAACCACCTTAACCATTTCCCACTTCACTCCAACCACCTTAACCACTTCCCACCTCATCTTAACCACCTTCCACTCTAACCATAACTACCAATCAAGCCATTTGGAAGCCTATAAATAACCCCATTTGCAAGTGAAAAGGGGACTTTTGGAAAAATTGAGAGAGGAGCTTCCCAAAGCTTTTTCTCCCAATCAGAGCTACCAGAGTGATCCTGGAGCAAGGAGGAAACACGTGGAGGTGAGAATTCATAGTTTCTAGTCGTCTCCGGTGAGCTCCGGTGGTCAACTTCACTACCAGACTAGGTAGGCCCTTCTTAGACCTCTATTTACTTCAGAAATGCTCTCCTAGGTCTCCCTTTGTCTCCCTTGATCGATTCCAACAGAGCCAAAGGTCTCCTCTAGTTGGAATCAAGCTCCCAGGCATCATCGGAGCAACTTTCTAGTGGCTAAGGTGGGGGAGCGAGTCTAGGGCATGACCGTGACCCCAGAATGCTCGAACCTCCTTCCCAGACATCCCTCTTGCTTCTTCACCCATCAAAACCCCACTCCAGTCATTGTGGAAGCCTCCACTAGAAGCTCACCGGAATCACAACGTCTCGCCGCCGCTGGGGAAGAAGACTGTAAACAGCGAAGGGACGCGTGCCTCCTACATCGTCGTGCCTTTCCAAGCCTCCAAGAACGTTCCACGGCACGCCCCGAGCGCTCTAGAGACTTCAAAGCCAAGCCATAAGCCCTGGATCACTCCCGCAACCAAGCTTGTCGGAGAAGATGACGGTGACGATAGACAGAACCCAACATCGCATGATCTTCCTCCATTTCGGTCCCTGATGGAAGAGGAATGATCCTCACCGCACCGCCATGCCTCCTGGATCCCTGAGCGACGCGCCGTGGCTATCCAGCAGCCTCCTTCTTCTCCGACGTCGTCACTGGAGTGCCACAACGGCAAGGGAGATGGGCAACCTTTTCCGACCATTGAATCCTAGATTTAGACCTCCAGATCCTCTCCTTCTCTTCTCCTCTTGTTCACTATGCCTCCTGATCTCCAATCAGGCTTTGGAATGCTCCGGAGGAGCATCACCAGCGGCCGTCGACGGCGGAGTTCCGTCGCCGGCAGCTGTCGATTCTTTTTTCTCTTAAATAATATAAAAATAAGTTTTCTTTGATTAAGTTTCTGAAGCTTTTGTTTTGTTACATTTAGGTCCTTATTTTCTTACAAATAGGTCCTTTTCCTTACTATTAGGTTCCTACACATTTTTTTAAATTGTTTGAATAAAGTTTGATTAGAAAATATTGCAAAGTGCCCCCTGAGCTTTCTTAATAATGTTTTCCAAGCTTTAAAGTTTGACAAAAATCCCCAGAATTTCTTTTCTTACATTTTAAGCCCAGCATTTGTTGCATTTAAAACCCTAGGTTTCATGAAAATAATTCGAAATGCATATTTCTTTGATTAAATTGCATTTAAACCTTTAAGTTTCATGAAATTATTTCTGAATGCATATTTCTCTAGTAAAATTGCATTTAAACCCCTAAGTTTCATGAAAATAATTCTGAATGCATATTTCTCTGATTAAATTGCATTTAAACCCCTAAGTTTCATGAAAATAATTCTGAATGAATATTTCTCTGATTAAATTGCATTTAAACCCCTAAGCTTCATTAAAATACCTCTGAATGCATATTTCTCTGGTTAAATTGCATTTAAACCCCTGAGCTTCATTAAAATTCTCTTGAAAGCATATTTCTTTGTCAAAATTGCTAATTAGACCTTGGGAATTTAAATGTTTGCTCAAATGTGATTTAAATTGCATTTTAGCTCCTAAATTTTATTGATTTCATACTGAATGCATATTTTCTAGGGTAAATTTACATGTCTACCCCTGAAACTTCCTATTTTCAAACATGGATTCTTTTCTTGCATATTTTAACTTGAATTTCCACAGAATTGCATTAAATACATGTTTTGATGGCAGAATTGCATTTTGACCCCTAGGAATCTTTAATTTGACCAAAAATGCATAGTTTTGCACATTTGACCATAGATTTCTTCTAAATTACATGAAATGTGTTTTTCTATGTATTGTTGGTGATTTAGCTTTAGAATTTCAGTTTTATTTCAGAATTTGGGTTTTTTGCACAAAGGCCCTTGGAATTTACATTTTTACACTCTTACATGCATTTTGCACATTTTGTTGCACTTTTTCATGCATGTTTTCTCGTGATTTCATCCTTACATCGTGCACGCATTTCTAACTAATTTCAAGCTTGGTTTTCCCATTGTTTCCCGAATTTCTTCTGAGTCTTGCAATTTTGATTTGATTTGGCTTTCCATCTCCCGAGGGCATACATTAACAGACTTAACAATGCCGACATTGTCCCGATTGGGGATTATTTTCCCCAATTTTATTTTCTTGGATTTTTTTTGAGTTTCTGCTGATTGACGTGACGGTTTCCAAGTGTTTTCTCAATTTTCCTCATCGCCCACGGGCGTACAGTAAAGCGGCATTCTCAATGCCTACATTTTTCCCTTGGATTAATGTTTTCCCTTTTATTCTCTTCTTCTCTTTGATTTGACATGTTTTTTCAGTCATCTTTTTCATACGCATTCAGAGTAGGCAAGCACACACCCAATAGACCATTTGGCAAGTATGAAACCTAGAATGACTGAGTTCCTCGGGTGCATGCGGGTGTCTAACCCCTTCTCCATGCATAACAAGAATCCTTACCCTTTCTCTGGCCCGCATTAATTTGTGCATTACATCCATTTGGCACGGAGCAGACATGTTTTCTTCTTCTTGTTTTTCTTCTGTGTTTGGTTTCCTCGTCTTTCCATTAAAAGACTAGGTGGTGACTCCTTTCCTTCTCCTTTCTTATCTTCCCTTGGTGTTTCCGAGCCTAGTCTTCTTCCCCGAATTCACCATCTTCGCCGTGACCGTATGGGACTTCTTGTGTGCTTCCACGCACCAGTAAGGAGAGACGTGTAGGGTTCCACCAACATGGTCACAACTTTCCTAAAACATTCATGTCTTTCTAGGAGCTTTGAAAATAATATGGAATCCCCAATACCAATGAAAACGACAATTTAACATTCTTAGGCTATAAAACTCACCTTGAAGAGTCACATAGAAATCAAATAGTACTCTCGAAATCTTTAGTGACTTATAAGACTAGACACCAATACAAAATGTACCTAAATAGTGCCACTTAATACGTAATTCAGTGCACCACATCAGATACTAACCAACATCTAATCCTAGGGCTAAACATTAACTTTGAAGTCCATTTAAACAATTGAAGGAAACTCTAGTATTTGTAAGTCATATAATCTTTTATTCTATCCACAGTCCGTGGGGGATCGTGTTAATGTATTTTAGGCAATTCCTAATCCATCTCTAATGATTCTCTTAATTATTATTATTTTTATTGCTAAAGCCTTTGTAAAACCTAAAACACCATTTTAAATCATCAATAGTTCCAAAGAGACTTGTCGGAGCTAATCTAGATAGCTGTTGAGCGTAGCCTGCATTGGCCTAGTGCCCTAGGGGGCCCATTGGCACCCCACAAGCCCTCAGTGTGCCTCCTTGGTGCACCGACGACTTGCATTGGCTAGATGTGCCACTAAGGTGCTCCCTAGGTTCAACATTCTAGTGTAGAAAAGCAGAGAATGTTGCTCGACTTGCAAAGAACATTGCTCTTTGCACAAAACATGAACAATTACATATAGCCTACCAAAATAAAGATTTTCAAGTATACTTTCACATGAAATAAAAATCATCCAAATCCAACACTCATATCTCAAGATATACAAGATTAAAGCATGAGAACCCAAAAACAATCAATAGAGGCCATTTCCATGAAAATCATTGATAAAATTATGGAAAAAATGCCTCAAAATTATGAAACTCCTCCCACACACAGAAATCAATCTCAATCACATGTTTAGTTCAAGACAAACTTAAATTAGAAGAAAAAGGGGGTGAAATGTGTACCTCTTTCCTCTTTCTCTTCTTTCTTCTTCCCCTCTTCTTCCTTTCATCTCTTCTTCTTCTCTCCTTCCTTTCTTCTTCACTAATTCTCCTCCTATTCGCACAAGAAACACCTTCCTCTTTCACCTCCTCTTTCTCTCTTTTCTTCTCCATCTCAATTTCTCACCCTCTCCTTATTTCTTTCTTTCTTCTAGCTTTTTCCTACTCAAGCTCTCTCCTCTCTTTTCTTCTCTTCATTTTTTTTCATGCATGCATAACCCTATGGCCGACCTCCCTCCCTCTCTTCATCATTACTGAGCTCACATTTCCTTTATAAATTTCACACGAATTTTGTGCTAAACTCATGAAGGGAAAAGGAAAATATCTTGAGCATGCATTTTCATGAAATAAATCACAAGTTGGGGTCACAGGCGACACAGCAACTTCTGGGATTATTTCTAACCTCAGCACTACACACTCATGGGTCACCACACACCAAGTTTGTTCAAAATCCAACAAACCAAAGAGAAGCCACAAATGTAACATAAAGAAATCCGAGATTCAAAGAAGGAAGCAACCACATACCCAAAATAATCCTTAAGGTCTTTACTAGGGTCTACACAACATCTCAGACTCAGGACACCAGGATACAACGTTGAAAACTCGATCGCAACGTTGAATCCATGAAAATGCAACTTAAGTTATGGGTTCTAAATCTTGCACCTTTTTGCACCAAAAAATTGTGCTAGAAAGGTCCGCCAAAGATGTGCGCCAGAATATTGCACTCCAAATATGCACCTGGAACTGAAAATTCAAACTAAATAGCTGGCTAGAATGTCACCAAAGGTCTAGATTGTTACATTGCCAAACTTGCAAATCCTACTTTCTCACCACAAACCATGAAAATTTACATATAACATACCAAAACAAAGAATTTTGAATTTACTATCATATGGAACAAAAATCACATGAATCTAACACCCATAACTCAAGATATACAAGATTAAACAAGGAAACTCAAAAACAACTCAATAGTAACTATCCTTACAAAAATCATAGATAAATCAATGGAAAAATACACCAAAATTTTGAAACTTCGCCCACACACTGTAATCCACCCGAGCAACATATTTGGATGAAACACAAACTTAAACAAGAAGAGAAGGAGGGGTAGGACATGTACCTTTTTCCGTTCTCGCTTCCTTCTTCTTCCTCTCTTCTTACCTCCTTTGTTTCTTCTCTGTTTTTCTTCTCATCTCTCTTCTCTCTTCCCTCATAGCATGAGCAACCATCCCTCTCTCTTTCTCTTTCCTTGTTTCAACTCTCTCCTCAATTTCTCTTCCCCTCTCTCTGTGCTTCCTCCTCTTCTTTCCTTCCTTTTCTCTTTTTTTCCCTTGTGTTTTCTTGAGCCTTCTACTCTTTGCTTCTCTTATCTCTCTCTTTTTCCCTTTTCTATATGCATGCCTGCCTTACGCCACCCCCTCACCTCTTATGATATTGTGACCAACATACTTCTATAAATTTCATGCATATTTTATGCCAAATTCACAAAAGATAGGGAAAATCATGGGCACACATTTTCATAAAATAAATCATGATCAGGGTCATAGGTAGCACAATTGCATTTGACATTATTTCTTTCCCTCGGCCCCACACATTCATGGGTTGCAACACACCAAATTTTGTCACATTCTAAAGAACCAAGGAGAATTTACTTGAATAATATAAAAAAACAGGAATTCAAAGAGGGGGACAACTACATACCCAAAATGTAATGCCTCAAACTCAGGCACGTTACCTAAGTCATAGTATCATAAGCAAAATTACACTAATTACAGTAAAATTAAATAACTATAACTAAGGCTCACCTCTAGGAAACAATGTGCGACTAGATGCTCCGACTCCAGCACCAGAACTCGACTGCACACGATCTACACATGAAAACAAACAAGCACGTGTGAGTGACATCTAAGTCACCTAGTACGTGCCCCAAACACACAAAAATAGCAAAAAGCCAAAAACTCAATTTTAAATTTATAAAACTTAGTTTTCTTTGAAGATCTAGTTTAAAACATCCTTGTCCTTTCTTTTGAAATCATTTGGGAATCTATTCCCAGAGTTATACGCTTTTCAAAACTCACTTTTCCTTTTTCTTTTAATTTTTTTGGAAATCATTTCCAAAACCATGTTCCTTTTCAAAACTCATCTTTCTTTCTTTTCAAAACATTTGGAATTCATTTGCCAAAACATGCCCTTTTCCAATACTTGGGATTTCTTCCCAAAACCAAAATCACTTTCAAAACTCATATTTCTGACCAAGACCAGCCTAAAACATAATGCCTCTCGGCTCAAAACCAAAGTCATACACACTAGCTAGTAACTAGTTAAAACACAATTCTTATTTTATTCTAGGATTTTAGGACCATTCATAAGTCCAATCCTAGCCAAACCACATTTCTTTTCATTTCTCAAAATCACATTCTTTTCTTATTCATTTCCACTTTTCTTTATTGGAGTTACCATGATCAAGGGTAACCAGGCACACAAGCAGTAGGCGAGGACATCATTTCCCCTACCTCCCTACACTGCTACGGTGAAATTCCCCGTGCAGGATGCCATTGCACTGGCCAACTGGCCTCAACTTCTTTCATATAAACATGGGTATACGTGTTTGTCTGATGCCCCATCGGTGACCCAAACAACTAGGTACAACGACCTAGGCTCAGCCTACACAGTCGGTGACTCGAACAACTAGGTTTAATAACCAAGGCTCAGCCTACATCATCACCAGCTTGATGACCCGAACAACTAGGTTCAACGACCCAGGCTCAGCCTACACCGTCTTAAGCTCGACAACCACAGTCGTGTCAGGCAATTGGTTTCATTGGACTCTCATAATCCGACCACGTTGTCGACACCAACCCCCGTGGTTCCTCAACACATTATTAGTGTTTCATTTTCAAAACTCCTTAAGCTTTTCTTTTCAAAACCATTTCCATTCCATTCTTTTTCATTACAGGAATCTGTTTCCATGCAATACTTGACCCTCCACAGGGGTCCCAACTCAATTCTTGAAAAACATGTGTTTTAAAATCACAATTGGGTCTCATGCCCAAAACCACACACAATCAACCATTTTATTCATTTATAGGGTCTAAAACCCAAAACCATGCCTAAATCCACGTCTTTGGGTTTCGTATTCCTCCATGTCAATTACATGGGGAAAACACCACTAACACATGTTCATTGTCCATTTAAAACATTTCATTTCCAATATTCTTGCCCATTTGTTCACATGGGCCAGGGGAATGAAAACGGCAAACCGAATTAGAATTCGGTATACCAAAAATCACTGATTCGGCATACCGAATTCCATCAGTATACCAAAACCCCCTGTTTCAGTCGATCGAAGGTATTCAGTCTACCGAAACCAGTGCCCCTGCACCAACTAACAGGGATTCGGTATGCCAAACCCAGTTCGGCATGTCGAATCTCCCGTGTTCTATACATGGCCCCTGCCAACAAACCATTCGTTCGTCGGAAGTGGGAGCCTTCGGCAGACCCCTCAAACAAGTATCATAAAATACAAATAAAACATGGGGTGTAGACCCTTGAGTCCACTTCAAAACCCCTCAAGCCATTCATCAAACCATCAACCATACATTCCACACAAAAATCAGAAATGGATGAAGCTCAGAAACGGCTACTATAGCCCTCATCCCAAAATCTTGCATATTCCTACAAATTTCAATCCTTACCGCATGATATCTATGTTTTCATACATTTCAACTCATTCTCATCAATTCCACTATTTTTCTACTATTTTACATGAAATTTTTCTCAATTTTCATACATTTAACATGATCTACTGGAAGCATGTAAATGAGCAAGGAGAAGGGCCACGTACCTTGAGTGGCACTCTAGCGATCTTCCTCACTCCCAGGTGAGTCTCCTCTCGCCCCAGCGAAGCCTCCTCCACCGACGATCTTCACAAACCATCGCCTCCTCTACCGTGCACCACATTTCCTTTCCTTTTCCTCTCTCGGTTGCCTTCCCTCTTCTCACTTGCCTCCGCCTCTCTTTATCCTCTCCTCCTCCCACGTTGCGTTGGTCGTCCATTGCGTTGGAAGTGATGGCGAGGCGTAGGCTGCTGGCTGGTGGTGGTACGGGTGGCGAAAGGGGAAGAAGAAGAAGAAGGGATGGTGGCTCATAAGGGAGGGAGAAAAAGGAAGGAAAGGAGAAAAAGAAAAAGAAAAAGAAACAAAAAAGGAGAAAAGACAGGCACGCGAACCCAGACAACTGTGCATCCTCAGACTGGACCCCACACTAGTCCCAAAGCACAAGCAAGTGCACCAAAAGCCAACCACAAGCTCGCACATCTAAGAACCCCAGATTATCCATTAATAAACCATTTATACAACATTACAATTAATTACATGGTTTATAGTTAAAAATGGATAATCAGGCCCAGATGTCACATCCTACCCCCTTAAAAGAATTTCATCCTCGAAATTCAACTCTAATAAAATAAGTAGAGGTACTACCTCTAGATGTTCACCTCACGTTCCCAGGTAGCCTCCTCTATACCACGGTGTTGCCACTGAACTAACACCAATGGAATCACTTTATTCCTAAGGACTTGCTCTTTTCTGTCCAGTATCTAAACTGCATTTTCAACCATAGACAGGTCCTCCCGCAGCTCCTCTGGCTGCACTGGTATCACCTGGGACGCATCGGCCAAACACTTCCTCAACATTGACACATGGAAGGTGTTGTGCACACCTGCCAACTTTGGAGGCAGATCTAGTCTGTATGCCACCTCACTAACCCTCTTCGTAATCTAGTACGGTTCGATATACCTTGGGCTCAACTTGCCACTCATTCCGAACTGCATCACACCCTTGGTTGGTGACACCTTCGGGAAAACGAAGTCTCCCACCTCGAATTCTAGAGGTCTCCACCTCCTATTAGCATAGCTCTTCTACCGGGTCTGGGTAGACAACAACCTTTTCCTGATCAGATCCACCTTGCCCTCTTACTGTTGTACGATCTCAGGCCCAACTAACTGTCTCTCACCCACCTCACTCCAGCAAGTGGGTGTCTTGTAGGGCCTATCATACAATGCCTCATATGGTGCCATACCAATACTAGCATGGTAACTGTTATTATATGCAAACTCAATCAGAGGTAAGTGATCCTCCCAGCTACCACCAAAGTCCAAGGCGTAGGCCCTCAGCATGTTCTCTAGTGTCTGGACATCCATCTAGGGGTGAAAGGCAGTGCTAAAATTCAACACCGTGCCAAAAGCCTCCTGCAGAACTCACCAGAATCTCGATGTGAACCTCGTGCCTCTGTCAGACACAATAGACACTAGAACACCATGCAACCTCACAATCTCCGCCACATACAACTTTGCTAGTTTTTCCAAAGCAAGGTTCACCCTTATTAGCAAGAAATGTGCCGATTTTGTAAGGCAATCTATTATCACCCAAACTGTATCAGTCTTTCTTCGAGTTCGTGGCAAACACGTCACAAAGTCCATCGACACATTTTTCCATTTCCATACTGTAACGTCCAGAGGCTGCAATGTCCCTCCAGGCTTCTGGAGATTTATTTTCACCATCTCGCAGGTTGCACACTTCGCCACATACTCAGCAATCTCCCTCTTCATCCCAGGTCACCAGAAGTACCTCTTCAGGTCTTTATACATCTTGGTGCTACCTAGATGGATGGTGTATCTGGAGCGGTGAGCTTCTATAACCATGCTAGTGACAGCCTCGAGCGTGGCACGGAAGGCCAAATTTTCTAGGGTCGGAAAAGCAATAAAAATAACGATAAAAAAGGCAGGAGTCGCCACCTAGTCTATTTAAAAACGGGAGACGAGGAAAACCGTTTTAAAACATTAAAACTATGCAATAAAAAAACCAATAGAAAAGGAAAGGTCAATCATGAACCAAAAAATGGGCAAGGATTCCTATTACGCACGGAGAAGGTATTAGGCACCCCCGTGCCCCCAAAAAATTGGTCTTTCATGGGTTTTCCTTTACTTATATGAAATGTTGGCTTTTCAGCATGTTTCTGTACGCCCAAGGACGATATGCCATGCAATGCTACGTGCAAGTGGTGCCTTATGCTAAACATGGGTAGAGGGACTGTAGGGTGTGTCCTAATACTCAGAAAGGTCACCCAAGTGGTGGATCAAACACCGGTGCAAAGATATTGCACGGATATAACCACAAATCCAACAATATCGGGTAACTAACATCCTCGCTTTGCTATATGCAAAACCTAAGCTACCATGCATAAAAATGGATGAAAACAGACTGGAGTCACCCTGATATATCCAGGAAGACACCCAAAGAAAACCAAAGGCAAAGCAAATTGGGAATCATGCTACATACCATACCAAATAGGTATTGTGTGCAGTGAAAACAGGTAGGTGCGCCAGACTGGTGCGCCACCTATGTGCGCCTATGAAATTGCAGGTCAGACAACAAGTTAGACTAATGTGCCATGCGATATAAAATCTTGCAAACATGCATAAAATCATCTGAAAACGCATCATGGACATCTAAAACACCTGATCACATGTGAGTGAGTTTTCCCCTAGTCTACAAGGTCATAAAGGAAAGAGGAAACCCAAGAAAACATGATATGGGTCTTGTGCTCAAGGGCAACATGCCTCACACAAGACCACACAACTCCTATACTAAATAAAGCTAATGGGTTTCAGCCATGCTACCCAGTTCTGGATCATGGATTGTTGCATAAGAACCCTCCAAACAAGAGTCCATGGGGCAACCAGTTCACCAGACCCCAGTAGCAGGCTAACTTCACTAGATGCAAAACTAAAACAAATAGTGCTATTATATGTTGAAATTATGCATAAATGATCATGATATATCAGAGAACAAACATCAGAAAGATCAAAGTCCAAGACAATCGGAATAGCATGCAGATCATGATGCCAAGTTGGCTGCTTGCACCCTGTGACTAGGCTGGTGCGCCAGGTTGGTGCGCTCTAGATACTCTGTTTCAGACTGCAGTCTGATCACAAAGTCTGGACCATATGTATGCAACTAATTAGGTTACTGACTACTCAGATCATTAACCTAGATGCCAAAGAACTTAATCATGTTAAATAAATAAGCATAAAAACCCTCTTATTACTCTCTCTTCAAGCCATGCATGTTCATGGATTACAAAGACTGCAGTTACTGTTGATGGGTTTTATGATTCATGCAGTGATTTAGTTGACTTAGGGATCATGCGGAAATGATAAAACATGTAAAGAGGATGCATTACAATTCATGTTCCATAGCATGTGGTTATATAAGACTATGATTCATTGTTAACATGAAGATCACACAGTGCAAACTCATCATGATAAAGAGGCAATGAATATATAAGGGAGCATCATGAACATCCAAAATAACACAGGAAGGCATGAAAGAACATCTATATAGACAATATATCAATTTAGTTGCAGGTTTTATCTAGGATATTATGTAAAACCTATGTGGAGAGATGGGTAAAGGACCTTACCTCCTAGGGTGTCTCCTCCTTAGATGGCTCAAGGTATCTCCTCCTTAGATGGCTCAAGGTATCTCCTCCTTGTTGCTTTGGACTCAGTTGGGAATGCTTAGGGATGCGAGATTGTGCTCTGGAAGTTGGGGTGTAGGTTGCTAGGAGTGGGTGGCTTGCTAAGAGAGAAGAAAGTTGCTTAAGGAGGGCTTTTTAAAGAGAATGAAGGGGTAACTCCTTGGGATGTGTAACACCCTAATTTTTTGATTTTGCAGGATGGAGATGTGGTGGCTGAGTTCTAACCCTCATTAGGCCCATTTACTTCATGGAATCCCACTTGGGCCCATGAAGGCCCACATAGGCCCATTAAACCCTAATTGAGCTTACTTGGGCCCACAAGACTTGTTTAGGCCCATTTAGCCTTTCTTGGGCCCATTCAATTCATTAAAGGTTCATTTACACATTTGGGCCCATGGGGCCCACAAGGCCCACATAGGCCTATTAAGCCCAATTAAGTCCACATAGGCCCATTAAGCCCAATTGAGCCCATGACGGCCCACAATAGCTTAACCCAATTATTTCTTCTTCCTTTTCAACCCAACACCCCATTTTCTCCTATTTCATTTTTCCACCAAAATCAAACTTATTTCTCCAATTTCATTCTTTTCCCCCCATCTTCATTTACCAAATGTCTACTTATTTCTCCTATTTCATTCTTTCATTTTTCCACCAAAATCAAACTTATTTCTCCTAATTCATTCTTTTCCCCCCATCTTCATTTACCAAAGCATTCCATCTTCTTCTCCTTACTGAACCAATCTTCCTCCTCTCAATCCACCTTTCAAGCTCAGTCTTCTTTCTTGACTTCACCCGAGTCCCACGAGCCTGTTTCAACTAGCAGATCTCCTTCAGCCCACTAATCCCACAGGTCACACATTAGCCAGCCACTGGATGGGCTACCAGAGGCCTGGATCGCCGTTTATCCTGTCAACGACCAAGGGGGCAACTGGGGGATAGTAGTTAGGATTTTATTAGTCTGTTAGAAGGTGTGTCTGATCAATTAGTGGTTTAGTTAGCGGGTCGGTGGTTTGTTAGCTGCGTGGGGGGCATTCTGTTACGATGGGTCGTCGATTTTCTCCTCACCTATATAAGGGGAGGTAGAGGCAGTGAATTACACACGGGACCGCACGAGAGAAAGCTGAGAGCAAGGGAGAGAGGAGCAGAGTGCCATAGCTATCCCAGAGAGGAGCGACAGCCGCTTCCAGAGCTCTGGCGAGGCTTCTCTAGCCAAGTACACCCCTTGATCCCACCTAGCTTTCAAATTCTTAGTCCTCTAGGTCTCCTTCTCTTCCTCGGGTGTTTCCAAGGGATCTAGAGTGATCCCATGGCCAGCGAAGCTCCGCTGTGCCCTACCGTCGCCGCTCTCCGGCGACAGAGGTGAGGGGGCAATCCAGAGAGTCTCCTGGACCCCCGAGCCCTCTCTCCTCCTCCTCTAGTCATCCTCGAGCTTCTTCGCTCCTTGGATCGCCGCTCCACCACTCCCGACAGCCCCGTGCGAGATCGTCAGAGAATACGCCATTCCCGCCATCGTCGAAGAAGACGATCGGAGCCAGAGAAGACGTCGCGCCTCCCGCATCTTCGAGCCGTTCCAAGCCTCTAGAAACACCCCACGACATGTCCACAGCACTCCGTAGCATTCAGATCCACGCCACGAGCCCCTGGTCGTCGCAACGACGTAGCTCGCCAGAGAGGAAAGCGTCAACGGTCGTCGGAGCACGCCTCCGCTCCATCCTCCCTCATTCTGCTCCAAGAGAAGGGTGGAAGCTCCATGATGCTCCACGATGCACCCACGACTGCCAGATCGTCGCGCCGCAGCCCCAACAGCTCTCCTTCCCCGACGCTGTCGTGAGAGCACCTCAATGGTGAGGTAGGTGGGAGGCCCATTCCCACCATTAGCTGGTCGATCCACTCTGATGGATCATCTCCCTTCACCTTCTTCTTGCCTCCCGTGAAGTCTGATCTAAGATCAGACCACGGGAAGGCCTTGTTTGCCCCCTCCGGCGGTCGTCGGCGGTGAGCTCCGTCGTCGGTGACTGTCGTTTCTTTTTTTTTCATTTAAAAAACAATTTAAAACATTTTATTTGAATAAAATACATAAACATTGTTTTTCTTTCATTTAGGTCCTTCTGGCATGACTTTTAGGTCCTTCCATTACAATTAGGTCCTTCAGTCATTTTTTTTAAATCTTTCGAGTAAAGTTTTAATTGAAAATATTACATATTTTACCCTAAACATTTAAAATAATGTTTTCTGAGTTTAAAACTTCAATAAAAGCCCTTCAGAGTTTATAAAATGTATTTTGTTTCAGACAAATTGCATAGAAGACCCTGGATTTCCTTGGAACCTTTCTGATAGTTTATTTTTACTGTGAAAATTGCATATCAACCCTTAGACTTCTTAAATTGTTTCTGAATGCTCATTTTTGATGGTTTATTTGCAAGTAAGCCCCTACATTCTTCTAAAACTCGCTGGAAAGTTATTTTTATTGGTTAAATTGCACTTTAGCCCACATGATTCTCTGAAACTTTTCTGGAAGTATGTTTTTGCTAGTTAAATTGTATTTAAACCCCTAGACTCTATTGAAACTTTCCAGAATGCACATTTCTTTGGTTTATTTGCATTTAAACCCTTAAACTTGTTTTTAAAACTTTTCTGAAGCATGTTTTCTCAGGGTAAATTGCACTTAACCCTCTGTCTTTACTGAAAATCTTCTAGATGTTTATTCTACTAGGCAATTTGCAGTTTAGCCCCTGTACTTCATTGATTTTACTTTGAACACCTGTTTTTAGGGGTACAATAACCATTTTGCCCGTGAAACTTCCTGGACCTTTTCTAAGACATTTTTCTTGCATTTTTACCTTGATTTTATGCAGAATTGATTTAAATGCATGTTTAGGTGGTAAAATCGCATTCTAACCCCTAGGAAACTTCATTTTGACTAGGAATGCACATTTGGCCCTAGATTTCCTCATATTTGCATAGAATATGTTTTCCTATGTATTTTTTGATGATTTGGGCTTCAAAACTTCAGTTTTCCTCCGAATTTGGGCTTTTAGCACAAAACCCCCTGGATTTCACATATTTGCATTCACACTTGCATTTTACATGACTTTTCACATCTTTTTGCACGGTTTTTCCCTTCATTTCTTCCCAATTTTGCACACGCTTTCCTAGCTTGATTTTGGCTTGGTTTTCTCCCCATTTTCTGGATTTTCCTCGATTTTCTGTGGTTTTCACTTGTTTTGGTTTTCCATCGCCCGAGGGCGTACATTAAAAGGCTTCACAAAGCCGACATTGTCCCAAAATGAGGATTATTTTCCCTTTTTTTATTTTCTCTGATTTATCCCAATTTTTGCTATTTTGCGAGACGCTTTCCGAGAATTTCATGATTTTCATGATTTTCCTCATCGCCCAAGGGCGTACAGTAAAGCAGCATTCTCAATGCCTACATTTGTCCCTCGGATTAACCTTTTCCTTTTATTTCACTTCTTACTTTGATTTGGCATGTTTTCAATCATCTTCATGCATGAGCATATAGAATAAACAAGCATACATTTAGCTGACCATTGACAGTAGGAAACCTAGAAAGATCTAGTTTTTGCCTAACCCCCTCCCCATGCATAACCAGAATCCTTACCCTTTCACTGGCCCGCATTCATTTGTGCATTGTCCATTAGGTACGGAGCACACATACATTCTACATCTTATTTGTTTCTCGATTTTCTTGTGTTTTTTGGTTTTCCTCGTCTTTCCATTAAAAGACTAGGTGGCGACTCCTTTCCTTATCCTTTTTATCCTCCCTTGGTGTTTCCGGGTCTAGTCACTTCCTCCAGATTCACCATTTTCACCGTGACTGTATCAGATTTCCTCGTGTGTTTCCACACACTGATAGTAGGAGAGCTGCGTAAGGGTTCCACCAACATGGTCATAGGATGCAAAAGGCCTCGAAACTCAACAACCTTGCGCAGATTCGTCAAGAATATTTGCAAGTGAAGGTTACAAGCATAGAAGATGGAAAGCCAACAACTAGTAGCCTGAGAAGTGGCTGTGCGCCAGCATGGTGCGCTAGATGAGTGCGCCAGCTTCGTACGCCAGGTTGGTGCTCTACTATGGTGCTCCCCACCTAGCTACCGCCCCATAAACTTTGTGGTCGGTTTGTGCGATGATCTCGGGCTAATTGAAATGTCAAATAGGGTTCAAAAGTGGTTTAAGCTTACCGCATCCAAAGCAACATCTTTAGGAGGATTGACCTACGAGTCGCCTCATAATCGGGGTGTCTACAGCTTCATCCAACAAACTGTTCTTGATTTCCTCTATTTGGGGCACATATAATCTCAAATCATATCTCAACCCACCGTCTACCCAACTAAAAAATGAGGGGCATTACCAACTTCCAGCTTCCTCCAGATATCTGACACATAAGATTCATATTGCTGAGCTGTGACAATCACCTCGATTATCCTCGAGCGAGCAGACAAATTAGCCAGCACCACTCTGGCAGGTCCTTGAGACCGCCTCAGTGGCTTGCACTCCACTAGTCCCTTTAACAATTTCCATTCGTGGATCATTAGACTAACCATAACATGAGTGTGTCTGCTCAGAGTATCTACAATCACATTTGCCTTCCCTGGGTGGTAGGACAAACTGAAATCATAATCCTTAATATATTCCACTCAGTGCCTCTGTCTTAGGTTCAAATCTTTCTGAGTAAAGATGTACTTTAGACTCTTGTGATCTATGTACACCTCAAATTTCTCGCCACATAAATAATGCCTCCAAATCTTCAATGTGAACACAACAACTGCCATTTCTAAATCATGGGTGGGATAATTCTTCTCATGATCTTTCAACTGGGGCGAGGCATACGCCACCACCCTACCATGCTGCATCAACACACACCCGAAACCAGTTCCACGAGCATCACTGTAGATCGTGAAATCGTCACTCCCAGAGGGCAAAGTCAAAACTGGGGTTGATACTAGATGAGCTTTCAACTCATTGAAGCTCTCCTCGCACTGCCAATCCTAAGCGAAGTGCACTTCCTTTCTAGTCAGTCTGGTCAATGGTGCAGCAATCTTGGAGAAATCTTGGATGAATCTCTTATAATATTCCATCAGGCCAAGAAAACTTCTAATCTCAATTACTATCTTCGGTTTGGCACAACTACTCACAGCTTCCACCATGGCTGGATCTACCTTGATGCCTTCTCCTGAAATAATGTGACCAAGGAAGGACACCTCTTCCAGCCAAAATTTGCACATGGAGAATTTGGCATAAAGCTGATGTTGCCTCAGCATCTCCAGTACCATCCTCAAATGCCTCTGGTGAGTCTGAACATGCGACATCAAGGCCTAATTATCCTTTTTTTTTTGTAAACCATGTGATTTATTGTAATATTACTTAAATGGTTTATTAATGGATAATCTGTTGTTTCTTGTTTGTGTGAGCTTGGGGTTGGTTGTTTGTGCGCCTGTTTGTGATCTGGGACCAATGTGGAGTCCGACTTGAGGGTGCACAGTCGTCTCGATTTACGTGCCTGCCTTTTCTTCCTTTTTTTCTCCTTCCTTACCTTCCTCTCACGAGCGGCACACTATTTTTCCCCCGTCTCCTTCCCTTCCCCGACCTGTGCCACCAGCGACACCGGTCCGTGCCTCGCCGTCTCCTCCGATGTGATGGGCGACCGACACGACGCAGGTGGAGAGAAGTATAAATGGAGGCTGCGGCATGTAGAGAAAGGAAGGGGTGACAGAGAGAGGAGGAGAGGGAGAGGATCGATGCATTACCAAGGTGGTGGTGAGCCTCTCGTGTGTTCCGTCGGCAGAGGAGGCTTCGCCGAGGCGCGAGGAGGTTCGCAGGAGGGGGGGGGGTCGCCGAAGACTGAGCTAGTTACGCGACCCCTTTTCCTTTCCTCCATTTGGTGTTTCATTAACAATGGGTTTATTGCAAGAAAAATTGTGATAAATGCATAGAAAATCGTAGAAAATTAGTAGGGATGATTGAAATGAGATAAATGATGTGAATGTGTAGGGATCATGCTAGAATGTATGAATTTTGTGAGTTTTGGGTAGATATGCCTTAAATGCTTTAAGGCTTAACTCTGAACATGTTTCCCTTGCAAATTTATATCTCCTTGTATGATTGATGGAATCATGAATGGTTTGTGGGATTTTGAAGTAGAATTGATGGTCTACACCCCATGATTTTATGGAAATTGTTGGTGTTTGTTTGGGGGGTCTGATCGGGACTCCATCTTTGGGCGAAATGCACCGCTGCAGAACAAGGGTGTGCCCTATCTGCTAGGAATTCGGTATGCCGAAATTATGACAGATTAAGAAAGATACCTAATTTCGGTAGACCAAATACACCCAGTCAACCAAAATAGGGGGTCTCGGCATACTGAAAATTTTCGATATACTGAAATCGGGAATTTCGGAATACCGAATTGAAAATTCGGTATGCCATTTTTGCCCTGAATCTAGGATGTTAAAATGTGAATTTTGATTAATGTTATGTGGTTTTAATGGTATGGTGGGTTTATATGATTGATGTTTCCCCATGTAATGACATGGAGCCATGTGGAACCCCAAACAAATGGATTTGGGTGTGGTTTTGAGTTTTAAACCCTATTAATGAATGAAAAAGATGGTTTTATGTGGTTTTGGGCATGAGACCCAATTTATGACTTTAAGCATGGTTTTCATGGCTTGAGTTGGGACCCTAGTGGAGGGTCAAGTGTTGCAAGGAAATAGAGTC
>JAMKQA010022872.1:0-23291 GCA_024699735.1 Posidonia australis
AAAACCTAGAAACAACACCCCACAACAGCAGCCGTCGGCCACTACCTCCCTCTACAGTCGTGGGCTACCAATTGTCGTCGTCCGACCAGCCTTCCGCACCAGAGCACAGATAAAAAAACCTAGAAACAACACCCCACAACAGCAGCCGTCGGCCACTACCTCCCTCTACAGTCGTGGGCTACCAATTGTCGTCGTCCGACCAGCCTTCCGCACCAGAGCACAGATAAAAAAACCTAGAAACAACACCCCACAACAGCAGCCGTCGGCCACTACCTCCCTCTACAGTCGTGGGCTACCAATTGTCGTCGTCCGACCAGCCTTCCGCACCAGAGCACAGATAAAAAAACCTAGAAACAACACCCCACAACAGCAGCCGTCGGCCACTACCTCCCTCTACAGTCGTGGGCTACCAATTGTCGTCGTCCGACCAGCCTTCCGCACCAGAGCACAGATAAAAAAACCTAGAAACAACACCCCACAACAGCAGCCGTCGGCCACTACCTCCCTCTACAGTCGTGGGCTACCAATTGTCGTCGTCCGACCAGCCTTCCGCAGCTGCCGAACAGGAGCCATCCCTCCCCAGTTTTCGCCGACCTCCCCTCTTCTCCTCTCACCTTGCACTGTCGGGCAAGACGAGCCAAGGCCACCGTGGGCACTACCAGGGGTCATCGACGCACGTGTGGTCGTCGGTGATGCCCTAGTTTTCTTCCCCTTAATCTGAAAGGGCAGTCCAACCCATCCTGTGTGATGTGGTTGTAGTGTTGGCTATGTTCTAAGCTTCTCCAAGCCTCTGGTCTTCGTTATACGTGGATACGTCACATCCACGTTCTTGGTGAGTAGTTTAATTCACCGTTGTTATTTTCAGACCATATATTTAGCTATTTTTCAATAATTTTCAGATAGAATGGCATCTCGTGACTCGTTTGTCAAGAATATGAGTGACATATCGAGAAGCTTTCTGGATCCAACTATATCCTATAGTCCTAGAGCTTCGAAATATTTGTTCTAACTCATAGGAAATTGAAGTATCTCACCCACCCTCCTCCCAATATCAAGTCAAATCAGTATGAAGATTGGCTTGCCGATGACGCCGCTATTATTACATGGATGGCAAATAGCATAGAGTCCTCAGTTGCACGTGGTGTTATCCTATTGCAGCCTACAAAGAAGATCTAAGACACTCTACGCCTCACTTATGGCTACGAGAAGAACATATCTTATGTCTATGAGATATATGAGCAAATCTTCATTCTTCGTCAAGGAGATCAAACTGTTCAGCAGCACTTCACTGCCTTTACAGCATTATTAGACGAGCTAGATGTATATCAGCCATTTACTGTGGATATCATGAGACTCCACCAATATAAGGAGTTAGCAATTGCAGCCTATCTCTCCGGTCTGAACCTAGATATTAGCTCTCGGATTTGGGATCAGCTTTTAGGAGCTGACAGTGTTCCTAACTTACAGACGACCTTTGGCAAGGTCCTCTGGCTTTCTACAACCTCAACTCATCCCGTGTCTTAGTCCTTTACCATGGCAGTCACATGGGGTCGTGGACATGATAGTTCTAAAGGAGGAGGTCGTAGACGAGGAGATACAAGTGAACGTCCATAGTGCTCAAATTGCAGTAGCCTGAGACACAAGGTTAAGAAGTATTAGGATATTATTAGCTTGACCACAGACAGTACATGTGTCACGTCTCAAATTTTCCACAATAATTTAAACAAATTAAATTACGGGAAAACTAAAGCTAAACAGAAAATATCAAACTACCAAGAACCTGTGTGTGCGGCTAACAGACTCCAGACTATATGCACTACGTTAAACCAATCGTATGTCTGCACCTGCAACAAAACCACAAGGAAAACAAATGAGTGACCAAAGTCACCCAATACACACCCCATGAAAACCGTGGAAAACAAAACTATAATCAATTTTCCTTTTTAAATTAATTTCGCAAACCATTTCTCAAAATCTCATAAACTAAGCCTACATCGGCCAAAACCTCAACCGGAGCTCTACTAGTCCAAAGCCACAAGCAACGGCCCTCAATGGCCAAAACCACACAATAGTGAGTTTGGAAGTCCGGCGCCAGGCAACCTAACTCTGGCCACACGCAGTCCACCGAGGAGCGACCCTAGCGTTCTGCACTGCCATGGTGAAGCCACCCTGTGCAGGAGTGATCACCGTCCCATGATTCTTCCTACCTAGAGAACCCTCACAGAGCCAACCCCTCCCTGGGAAGGCTGCCCTGTCACTTAGGACGCTACCAGCTACGGGACACGTGTCCCACCCGCACTAACCACCACAGGGTACGCCTCCTCACGGCGTCCTCCACACACGGTGCTCAGGAGGGAGTCTCAAACATCCACACCCGACAACACCCGAGCCTCAGTGCTCACAGCGACAACAAGAGTATCATACCTTCCCGTCATGCCACAAGACACCTCAACCCGCGGACCACAACCCTAGCCTCGAGACGACAGTCAAGGAGTCTCATACCTCCAGGACCCGACACCCCTCAGCCTCAGGTATCTAGGCCCCCCACCTCAACCAGGGAGTCCCGCCCGACCACCCGAGAATGTCGTCACATTCCCTGGTCCCGACGACACGGTCCCACACTGTCCCAACCCGCACACAGAAAACTAGGAAATCCTTTTCCAAAACAAGCCAACCATTTCCTTGAAAATCATTTTCCAAACCATTTTCATATCTTTGAAAATTCTCCCAAAACATTGGCAAAGCGACGCGTCAGGTGTCCTAGGGGGACCACCACTGACGGCCCACAATCTCCTCTCATTGGGACAAAACATGGCAATCCAAAAAGTCATCGAAAATACATTGTATAAACTTGTTTGGGCCCAGAAATCGATATGCCGAAAATCAGATACAGTATGCCGAAATCTGCTGATTCGGCAGATCGATCTGGATCGGTCAACCAAATTGGGGTCAACGGTCAACACTCAAGTCAAATTCGGTATACTGTCCAAAAACGGATGACAGAATTCCGACCAGAAGACTAAACTGACAGAAAAATGGTATACCAGATGAAATCAGTATACCGAAACTCACTGATTCGTTATGCCATTTTCAATTCGGTATGCTGAATTCTACGATCTCAGAAAACGACCCAAAACCCTACAGTCAGAATAGCCCCAATTGGGACCTCCGACCGGATCCCCTAAACAAACACCAAAAATCTTGCATAAAACATATGGTGTGGACCTTCGAGTCTACTCCAAAACCTAACAAACAAAACTAAAATCCATTCACCATGCATCAAGATATAAAATCGGAAAGCCAGTAGGGTCAAAAGGTCCCAAAACACACCATTCGCCATAAATGCTAATAAATGCTCCTTAAATACACAATAAATCACAATAAATTCTAGGAAGGGAAATTTACCTAGATTTCATGCAATCCTAGCATTTTCTACCAATTTCATGCTCTCTATTACTTGAAGTGGAGATGCGTACCTGAGAATGCGCTCCGACGATTCTCCGATAGACCCTAGTGACCACGGTGCAACCACGGCCACAGGAGCACTCCACGCAAGCTCCGCACGCCACCACGAGCAGCCACAACTCTCCGCTTCGCTCCCTCAATCTCTCTCTCTCTCTCTCTCTCTCCACGTCGACGCAGGATGTAGGGGAAAAATAGAGGAGGTAGGGGAGACGAGTGGAAAGGAGGAAGGGGAAGGAGAAGAGAAAGAAGGTGGGGGAAGGAGGAGAAGAAACACGCTGCCGGGGAGGAGGGGAAAGGACGAAGAAGGAAGGAGGAGACCGTGATGAACGGCGAAGAGAAGTGCGGTGCGGCTTATAAAGCCTGCGCCCGTAGTAGCTGAAAACGTGCCCACCTACGCGTCTCAGCCACTGACACACCGCACGAACAACCACCTGCCAGCCACCACCAACGAAGTCAACTACAAGCCTCAACCACCAGCCCACACACGTAGGCCCCACGGGGACCCCACACCTGGGCCCCA
Organism: Posidonia australis; assembly: GCA_024699735.1. Classification (NCBI taxonomy): domain Eukaryota; kingdom Viridiplantae; phylum Streptophyta; class Magnoliopsida; order Alismatales; family Posidoniaceae; genus Posidonia; species Posidonia australis. Next base: position 3,986 of record JAMKQA010022872.1, read on the forward strand.
CAAGGACCCACACCGGGGTCCCATGCGCATAGTGCCACACTGCATAGTGTCAAACCACACACAGGGACACCCAAACAAAAGCCGACCCACGAGGCTAAAGCTCAAAAGTACAAAATCACACAACAGGCCTCGAAACAGTAACCCATCTAGAAATAAAATTCATAAAATGCAAATAATTACAAAATGAATTTCACGAATATTACAACATGTTACCACCAAGTCATTCACTGTTGTAGCTACCACTGAGGAATAGACCTTTACAATTTTACAGGCAGATTATGAGCGACTTCAGCAGCTAAAGATCACAGACTCTTCTGCCACGGTTACATATGCTAGCTCCTCAAGTACTAGTGCTTTCCTTACATCCAGGGACTCTTCTTGGATCATTGATTCAGATGCCTCCTTACACATGTTAGGCACACGCAGTTTGTTTACCCAGTTGTCCTAATTATCTGATTCTCGTATTATAGCCATTACTAATGGCTAAACCTGTCCTATATCTGATGAAGGAGTGTCCACGCCTCTTCCTAATTGTCTATGAAGAAAGTTCTTTTTGTTCTTGACTTTCTTGTCAATTTACTCTCAATTAATGCCATTACAAAGCAATTACGTTATTCAGTCACATTTTTCCCTTTTCATTGCATTTTTCAAGATTTACAGATGGAGAGGAGGAATGGTTTAGACCATAAGTGTGAAAATGGAGTATACCGGCTAGTTCGTGATGATATACCTCAAGAATTAGCTTCTGTAACGTCTACCTCTGAATCTTCTTCCTTGTGGCATTACCGATTGAGACATCCATCTCATCAAAAACATCAATAGGCACTACCTTAGCGGTCAGTTTCTCGGTTTAAGTGTGAGTCATGTCAGTTAAGGAAGCATCATTGTGCTTCTTTTATAAGATTGTACCTTGTGTCTATGACTACTGCATTGGAGTTAGTCTATTGCAATGTTTGGGGTTCGTCTAGAGTTCCATCTAAGTATTATATAGTTTTTATGGATGATTTTTCTAGAGTTCCATAGATCTACTTGTTGAAAGATCGTAATCAAGTTTACGATGTACTCTGCATTTTTTTGAATGAAATAAAAAATCATTTTGGTGTCACTACTAAATTTTTGCGAACTGACAATACCCTTGAGTTTATGCAATACAGGATTGATTCTTATTATTCTTCCTTGGGTATTATACATCAGACTTCTTGCCCTCACACCTCACAGCAAAATAGGGTGGCAGAATGTAAGCATCAGCATATTCTCGATGTCACCTGCACTCTTATGGTCCACATGAATGTCCCCAAATAGTTGTGGTCTAATGCTGTACTTACAACCACTTATCTCATCAACTGCATACCTTCTACACCTTTGGGGGATGAAGTTCCAGTTCGTCGCCTTAAACCTGAGTCCATCTTATTTAGTCTAACACCCAGAGTTTTTAGATGTGTGGCGTTTGTTCAAGACCTTTCCCCTAGTTTAAACAAACTGTCTTCATGCTTTATCAAGTGTGTTTTTGTTGGATACTCGTGAGCTCAAAGGGAATATTGTTGTTTTCATCCTCCAACAAGGCGATACTATGTGTCTGTAGATGTCACATTGTTTGAGTCAAAACCGTACTATGCCTCCACCTCATCCAGTATATCTGCTCCCATTCCTTCAATTGTTGAGATACAGGATACTCGCATGCTTTAGTACCTTCCACCAACGAACAATCCTCCTTCGCTGATGCAGATCCATCCACCATATCCTTAGACTTGCCCACTGCACTTCGAAAAGGTATTCAATCTTCCACTACACATCACATCTCATTTTGTTTTCTATGATTCTTTTCACCCTCGGTTTTATAGTTTTACCCTATTTCTTGTTTCCTAGTCTATTCCTAGGACCCAACAGGAGGCACTTTCCCTTCCTCATTGAAAGACTACTATGAATGAGGAGATAGTTGCACTCACTACTCGTGATACGTAGAAGTTAATGGTCAGAACTGCTGGGGCTACAGTAGTCTCCTGTAAATGGGTCTACACCATCAAGTACACTATAGATGGCCACATTGATAGATACAAAACTAGGCTGGTGGCTCGAGGCTTCACTTAGAAACATGGGATTGATTATAAGGAGGCATTTTCTCCAGTTACCCGTCTCAATTCCATCAGAGTTCTTTTCTCTTACTCTGAATCACTCATAGGATTTTTGCCAATTGAATGTAAATAATACTTTTCTCTATGGTGATCTGACTGCGTCAATTCTAATAGAGAGCCTCCAAGGTATGTTGCTCAGGGAGAGGATCGTGTGTGCGCTCAAGAAGACAATCTATGACCTCAAGCAAAGTCCTAGAGTATGGTTTGAGAAGTTTAGTCAGGTGATTCTTACTGATTGATTTTAGCGGTGCGTAGTAGATCACTCAGTATTTCACAGGCGCACAGATCATGGGTGTATTATCTTGATAATCTATGTGGATGATATTTAGTGACTGGCAACGATGCACAAGGCATTAAGGAAATAAAAACGTGTCTTCATAGTCACTTTGTAACAAAGGATATGGGGAAGTCTCGTTACTTTCTTCAAATAGAGTTTGCATATGCACATGGCAAGATGGCATTGTCACAAAGAAAGTGTATGTTGGACCTCCTATAGGAGACAAGTTTCTTGGGATGCAAACCAGAGAGCACTCCTATTAAGCAGACACCAATTTTCTGGGATAGTAGTTCAGGGTTGCTTAAGGATCCTGGTCAGTACAGGAAACTGATTGGAAAGCTTATCTATCTGACTATGACTCGATCGGATATTTCGTATGCAGTCAGCTTGTTGAGTTAGCTCATGTATAAGTCCAGGAGAGTGCACTGGATGGATGCTCTTTGTGTTCTATCTTATGTGAAAGGTGTCCCAGAGAATGACTAGGTCTACAAGAATAATGGCCACATCAGGATTATAGCATACTCAGACTCAGGTATGTAGGTGATAGAAGGGATAGAAAGTCCATATCTGGTTTCTACACATATGTAGGAGGAAATTTGGTCACATGGCACAAAAAAAAGTAGAATGTAGTGTCAAGGTCTAATGCAGAGGTAAAATATAGACCCATGACACAGACAACATGTGAGATGATGAATATAAAGTCATTGTTAGAGTAGCTTGGGTTTGGTATCAACATACCTATATCTATGATGTGTGACAATCAAACTGCTATCTTTATTACAAACAACCCCACCTTCCATGAACAAACAAAGTTGTAACAACCCGACTCCGAGCCATTACCAAAAATTTAGCTACAAATTTTTTTTTTTACTTACAGTAATCACTTACATCAGATCTAAAACTAAATCTAAAATTAACCAACTTAATTAAAATACAATTAACTGAATTACATTAAACCAAATATTTACTCAAAATCTTTAATGTGTAGTCGACTAACTCCACCTTAATGTGCACTAGCGAATTTCTACTCCAATCCTGCACCTGAGAAAACCAAACAAAGTATAAATGAGTGACATCTAAGTCACCCAGTACACATCCCAAATACACACACAACAAAACTCGACAAAAGCAATAAAATACAGCTTTCGATTTATAAAATATGATCCTCTTCTGAAAATCTATTCCAAACATTGTTTTTTTTTCTTTTAAAACACTCGAAAATCTTTTTCCAAAATATACCTTTTTCAAAATTCAAATTCACTTTTTCAATGTTTATGATTTCTTCCTAAAACCATACTCTTTCCCAAAACTCATATTTCTTTCTTTTTATGCATTTTTAAAATCATTCTCATATCTCAAGAAATCCATATTCATGACCATGTCAAGCCTAAAACACAATGCTTCACAAGGTTCAAAACCAAAACCACAAACATAGACTAGTAACTGATTAAAACACAATTCTTATTTATTTCTAGGATTTTAGGACCAAATACATGTCCAATCCTAACCAAACTACATCTTTTCATTTTTACAAATCCACACACTTTTGTTATTAATTTTCAATTTTCTTTTCCTTTAAAACACTCGAAAATCTGTTTCCAAAATATACCTTTTTCAAAACTCAAATTCACTTTTTCAATGTTTAGGATTTCTTCCTAAAACCATATTCTTTCCCAAAACTCATATTTCTTTCTTTTTATGCATTTTTAAAACCATTCTCAATTCTCGAGAAATCTATATTCATAACCAGGTCCAACCTAAAATACAATGCTTCATAGGGCTCAAAACTAAAACCACAAACATAAGCTGGTAACTAGTTAAAACACAATTCTTATTTATTTCTTGGATTTTAGGACCAAACACATGTCCAATCCTAGTCAAATCACATCTTTTCATTTTCACAAATCCACACACTTTTCTTATTAATTTCTATTTTTTTTATTGATGTTACCTTGACCAGGAGTAACTAGGCTCACAAGTAGTAGATGAAGATACTATTTCCCCTACCTCCCTGCACTATCGTTGTGAAGTTCCCTATGTGGGAGAACATCACCCCGGCCAACAGGCCTCAATTCCTTTTTTTTGTTGTATGCACGGGGATACGTCCTTTCTTGATACCCCATCTGTGACCCAAAAACTAAATTCAATAACTCAGGCTCAGCCTACACCGTCTCAAGCTCAGTGACCACGGTCATATCTGATAATTGATATCTTATCAATTTGTCGACACCAACCCTTCGTGGTCCCATTCTAGCAAACGCGATCGTGTTTGACAATTGATTTCTTGGAGTATCATTTTCCTACAATGCATTATTATTATTTCATTTTCAAAACTCTTAAGTTTTTCTTTCAAAACAATTTTCATTTTATCCTTTCGTTGCAGGAATCTTTTCTGTGCAACACATGACCCTCTACTGGGGTCTCAACTCTAAATCATTTCAAAACCATGTATTTAAAATCACAAATTGGGACTCATACCCAAAAACCATACTAAACCACATATTTAATCACTTTTACTCTTTTTTTTAGGACTTCAAACCCAAAAATATTTCTAAATTCATTTATTTGAATTCAATATCCTTCATGATATTTACATGGAAAAAACATCATTAACGCATACTCATTAACAATTTAAGACCTTATAGTTTCTTATCAAAATTCTTTAGAAACCACGGTTTAAAGTCATTCATGCTCTTTAAGAACCTTTAGAAAACTTTTTAGAAAAAGCCACTACTCAAAAGTACTCTTATCTTCTCATAATAAACTTTGAAAATCACTTAAAACTTTCAAACTTGGTTGAAATATTAATTAAACACTTTTAGGATATAAGTTTATCCTAAAGAACCACACAGAGGCTCGTAGTGGCCTTAAGTCCTCAATGACTTACAAGTCCAAATATAAATTCATCTTGCTAATTCTTTCGAAACATTCCCAAATCATGGTAATGATTATCCTACTTGTTCTTGTCTTAATTTATTCATTTCTCCAAGATTAATACATATATATACACCCATATATATATATATATATATATATCTAAACCAACACTTAAAATACTCAAAAATAGTTCATAGCTTGATTCGGTATACCGCTAAAATTCGGTATATCAAAATTCCTTGATTCGGCATACTGAAAAATTTCGGTATACTGTATCAGCCGATTTCTGAATGGTGAAATCTACACTGAAACAGGTCCATCTTAGAAACCTTGCTATGTTCACCATTAATCATGAAAAAATACATATAACATATCAAAATGAAGATTTTTCAGTCTACTTTCACATGAAACAATAATTATTTAAATATAATGCTCATAACTCACGATATGCAAGCTAGAAGCTCTAAGACTCAAACTAGCCTCTTCAATGGATTGTTAGGATTTGCACATCAACTGATATTTCTACAGAATACAAAAATTTACAAATAAACTACCAAAACAAAGATCTTTGAGTCTACTTTCAAATGCAACAAAAATAAGGCCAATCCATCACTCGTATCTCAAGATATGCAAGATTAAAGCTCGAAGACCCAATCTAGCATGGCACATTACTACAGAGTAGATCAACCAGATGGATTACTCGAGTTGTCAGCCATATTACTCTATCTACAAGTCATATAAAATAGAAAATAAAATACCACAACTAAGATCTCTAAATCTAGTTTCATTTGGAATAAGTTTCATTCCAATCCCATATGTATAACTCAAGATATAAATGCTTGAAGTCATAAGACTCAATCAGGCATACTTAATGGGTCATCAAATTTCACACATGTGTTGGTATTTCTATAGGCCACGAAAATTAATATGTAACCTACCAAATTAAAGATCTTTAAGTATACTTCCTAATGGCACAAAAAACATTCAATTTCATTACTCATAGCTCAAGTTATACATGATTGAAGCCAGAGGATGGCATTAAGATCAGTAGTGCTCTGTTGTCATAATTCTTCAAAAATCCATAAGAATCTACTAAAAATCCACAAAATTCATATCATACATTCAAATCATTCTCCTCAACATATTCCAATAATTTTAAACTTAAATGATAGATTGAGAAGGGATGAGGTGTGTACCTTGGTCATTTTTCCTTCACTTCTTCCTTTCTTCTCCTTCTTCTTCTTTTCCTCTTTCCTTCTTTGTCTTCTCTTCTTCTTCTTCTTCTTCTTCTTCTTCCCAGCACGAACAACAATTATCCCCCTCTTTTTCACCTCTTCTCCGTTCCTCCTTGTCATTCTCTCCTTTCTCATTTCTCTATTTTTCTTCTCCCCCTCTCGAACCTTCCATTCCTCCTTTCTTTCTTCTTCTTTTTTTTCCCCTAACACATGCATATACCCCTCCTTACACATAGTCATCGTTTGTATAATAAACTTTTCACGCAAATTTTACGCAAACATCCTTAGAAAAAGAAGAAATATTCCAAACACTCATAATTCATGAAATAACTTATAAATAAGGACCTTGGTGGCATTGCAGCATCCAACATTGATCCATCTTCGACCTCGCATTCCCACAAGTCACCACTCACCTTAGTTAGTAATCTTCACTAAAATAACTTAATCACTAATTAATTATCATTAATAATGATTAAATGTGAAGGTTAAGTTTCAAAATGTTACAAAAGCACATTGAAGTGGACTGTCACTTTGTATGGGACATGATCATACGAGGAGTCATCTCTACTCCTTATACACAGTCTTCAAACAAGCTAATAGATATTTTCACAAAAGGTTTAAGTGTGGGAGTGTTTGAGTCTCTATGTAACAAACTGGACATGATTAATATGTATACTCTAGCTTAAGGGGGAGTATTAGAGTATATAATGTGAATTATTATGTCTTAATGAGTTATTAGATATCCGTTTAGTGTTGGATAACTAATACCCTATATATATGTAATCACATACTCAATAGAGACAATTCTTTTTCTTCTCTTCTCAATCTATCTCCTCAAAATTTGCTTTGGTCTTAAGTGTTTAAGACGTTCGTTGGTATCCACCGTAAGATTCATCATTCTTCTCTTCTCAATCTATCTCCTCACAGTTTGCTTTGGTCTCAAGTGTTTGAGACGTTCCTTGGTATCCACCGTAAGATTCATCATCTAACACATAATCCCCTTGATGTCAAAGATACTGCTTATGAAAATTGATTTGCTAATGACTATACTATCATAGATTGTCGATAGTGTGAAGGAGAGCATTTCCAGAGACATCATGATGCTCATGGTCACAAAAAAGATATGAGATACTTTAAAGAACACCTATGTAACGTCTAAAATTTCCACAATAATTTAAACAAATTAAATTACAAAAATGAAAAGCTAAACAGTAATATCTAACATCTAAGAACCTATGTGTACGACTATGAGACTCCGAACTATGTGCACTAAATGCCAAAATACGCTTGTCTACACCTATAACCTAAAAACCACGAGAAAATAGCATGAGTGACAAAAGTCACCCAGCATGCATCCTACAAAACAGTGGAAAACAAAATCATAATTATTTTCCTTTAAAATCATTTTGCAAACCTCTATTAAAACCATGGTTCTAAATGTCGATTCGTGTCGGACTTCGATAGGTAGAAAAATAGACACGTGTCGGGGAAATATTGGTATGTCAGAATCGTGTCAGTGAAAACACGATAAAAAAAATTACATTTATTCAGAAAACATCCATTTCAATATCGTGTCGGAGTCATGTCGGTAAATTGAAAATAAAACACGTGTCGGAGAAATTTTGGTGACACGCGTAGACAGTACCGTGATTAAAACCACAGTTCAGACCCACCTAGCCGAAAACTAAAACCAGTAAAGTCTTATCTGGCCTAAACCACAATCAAGGCCTTCAATGGACAAAACCACACACAGTGAGTCAGGAAGTCCAACGTCAAGCAACCACCTCTGGCCACAAGCAACCGCTGAGGTGCACTGCATTGTCACGGTGACACTACCCTATACAAGAGTGATACCATCCTACAATTCTCCCGCTTGGAGAATCCTTACAATGCCAACCCCTCTTGGGAAGGCAGTTTTGTCTATCAAGATGTTACCAACTACCGGATATGTGTCCTACCTCTATTGGTCACTACAGGATATGTCTCCACACGGTACTCAAGAGAGAGTCTCATACCTCCATATCCAACAACACCTGAGCTTCAATATTTTCGAGACAGTAGAAGTATCATATCTCTTCGTCATACTACAAATACCTCAACCCATAGACCTCAAGCCTAGCCTTGACATGACAGTTAAGGAATGTCATACATCTAGGACCCGACGAACCTCAACCTTAAGTATCTTAGCTCCCGACCTCCACCAAAAAGATCCGCCCAACTACCTAAGAATGTCGTCACATTCCTGATCCCGACGACATGGTCCCATAGTGTCTCGATTAGCACATAGAAAACTAGAAAAACCATTTCCAAAATGAGGCAAAACCTATATTTGAAAACGCTATTTAAAATCATTTTATATCTCTAAGAAAATTCTTCCAAAACATCTATAAAATTGACGCATCAGGTGTCCCATAAGACTATCATTGATGGCCCATAACCCCATCTCAAATGGACAAAACCAACCAATCCAAAAAACTCTTGGAAAACATTTTATAGAACCAACTGAGGTTTGATTCAGTATACCAAATTGGGCCAGTCGACTGAACTGGCTCAAGATCAAATTAGGTCGGTCGTCTGAAAATTCCTGGTTCGGCAGACCGAAAAGGATCAGTCGATGGAACAGGGTCTAACAGTCAACACTCAAAGCATGGGACGATAGACCAAAGAAGTTCGGTTGACCAAAGCAGTACCAAGAGGACCTAAACTGACAGAAAAATGACATACCGAAATGATTCAGTATGTCATTTTCTATGAAACCAGAAAATGATATCCAGCTACATGTCTGACTCTTCTCCCAAATGGGAGTGAAGGACTGACCTATCAAACAACCACAATAAAATTCACATAAAACATATGTTGTAGTCCTTCGAGTCTACTCCAAATCCGTATAAGCAAAACCAAAATCCATCAAACGTAGCTCATGCAATAAAATCACAAAACAACAGGCATCAAAAACGACTCAAAACTTAACCACACACATTAAGACCATAAATGCCTCATAAATACACAATAAATTCAAAACATTAAATTTAACTTAGATTACATGTATCCTAGGCAAATCTACCATTTTACATGATTTCTAAGTGGAGGGGTGAAGTACGTACCTTAGACACTCGTCGATGACCTAAATCCATCCTCCGACCAACCACCACAACACCGATGACCTACAAGCTCATTGGAGTTCCTCACAACCTCAGAGAATCCCCCGGAACTTCACCGCATGTTGTCACCTACCTTTGAGCAGACTAAATAGGGGAGAACAGAGGAAGGAAAGAGGGGGAGAATGAGAGAGAGAGAGGGAGGGAGATGGGAGTGGAAGGGGGAGAGTTGGTAAGGGTGGAGGGTGGAGTGAATGAGAAGTGGCGTGAAGTAGGGAGGAGAGGTGGAGGAGGGAGTTTAGCGTGCTCAGGAAGGGAAGGAAAGATGACGCAGGAAAGAGGGAAAAGTGGAGAAGTGCATGGGGGTGCCTTGGCTTAAGTAGCTACGCAAGGAGAAAGGTAAGCACGTACACGTTCTGCAAATCCATCGTGCATGCGCACCAACTCGCCTCCATCTACCAGCTACACCGTCGCACTTGCACAACAACCCATCTCCAAGCACGAGGCTAACTGCAAGCCTCACCTACCAGCCACACAACATAGGAACGAACCGGGCCACAAGCACAAGAATCACACAAATAGCAGTCTACCTACAAGGCCCAAGCACAAAACCACAAAATCACATAAATAGACCTCAGGACAGTAACACTTGTCTAAAATAAATTCATTAAAATGTATATAATTATACGAATGAATTTACAAGTGTTATTGTCAGATCCCAAATTTTCCACAATAATTTAAACAAATTAAATCACAGGAAAATTAAAGCTAAACAGAAAATATCTAACTACTAGGAACCTGTGTGTGCAGCTAGGGGACTCCGATCTATATGCACTACGCTAAACCAATCGTATGTCTACACTTGCAAACCAAAACCACAAAGAAAACACATGAGTGACCAAAGTCACCTAGTACGCACCCCACGAAAACCACGGAAAACAAAACTATAATCAATTTCCCTTTTGAATTCATTTCGCAAACCATTTCTCAAAGCCTCATAAGCCAGGCCTACACCAGCCAAAACCACAATTGGGGCTCTACTAGCCCAAAGCCACAAGTAACGGCTCTCAATGGCCAAAACCACACACTGTGAGTCGGGAAGCCCGATGCCAGGCAACCTAACTATGGCCACACGCAGTCCACTGAGGAGCGACCCCAATGTTCTACACTACCACGGTGATAGCCACTTTGTGCAGGAGCGTTCATCGTCCCACCATTCCCCTTCCTCAGGAGAACCCTTAGAAGCCAATCCCTCCCTGGAAAGACTGTCCAGTCTCTCAAGACGCTACCAGCTACGAGGCACGTGTCCCACCCTCACTGGCCACCACAAGGTACGCCTCCTCACGACGTCCTCCACACACGATGCTCAGGAGAGAGTGTTATATCTCCACACAAGACAACACCCAAGCCTCAGTACTCACAGCGACAACAGGAGTATTATACCTCCCCGTCATGCCACAAGACACCTCAATCCGCGGACAACCCTAACCTTGAAACGACAGTCAATGAGTCTCATACCTCCAAAACCAAACGCCCCTCAGCCTCAGGTATCTCGGACCCCGACCTTAACCAGGAAGTCGCGTCTGACCACCCGAGAAAGCCATCACATTCCCTGATCCCAACAACACGGTCCCACACTGCCTCGACCAGCACACAGAAAACCAGGAAAACACTTTCCAAAACAAGCCAACCATCTCTTTGAAAACCATTTTCCCAAACCATTTTCATATCTTTGAAAATTCTTCCAAAACCTCAACAAAACGGCACATCAGGTGTCCCAAAAGACCACCACTAATGGCCCACAATCCCATCTCATAAAGACAAAACACGGCAATCCAAAAAGACCTCGGAAAACATATTTTATAAACACATTTGGGTCCAAAATCGGCATGCCGAAACATGTTCGGATGTTGAATTTTGCTGATTCGGTAAACCGGTCTGGATCGATCGACCGAACTAGGTCAACGGTCAATACTCAAGCCAAACTTGGTATACCGTCCAAAAACGGATGACCGAATTTCGACCAAAGGACCAAACTAACAGAAAAACGGTATGCCGAACGGAATCGGTATGCCGAAATCCACTAATTCGGTACACCGTTTCCATTTCGGTATGCCGAATTCTGCGAAACCAGAAAACAACTCAAAACCCTACAGTCCAAAATCACCCCAACTGGGACCTCCGATCGGACTCCCTAAACAAGCACCAAAAATCTTGCATAAAACATATGGTGTAGACCCTCGAGTCTACTTCAAAACCCAACAAATAAAACTAAAATCCATTCACCATGCATCAAGATATAAAATCGGAAAGCCAGAAGCGTCAAAAGGACCCAAAATGTACCAACCATCATAAATGCCAACAAATGTTCCGTAAATACACAATAAATTCTAGGAAAGTAAATTTACCTAGATTCCATGCAATCCTAGCATTTTCTACCAATTTCATGCTCTCTATTACATAGGGTGGAGATGCGTACCTGAAGAACACCTCCAGCAATCCTCAGCCGACTCCGACAAACTCTAGCGCAACCACGGCCACGGGGCACACCACGCGAGCTCTGCGCACCACCCCGAGCAACCACAACCCTATGTTTCGCTCCCTTAACTTCTTCCTCTCTCTCGACGCGGGATGCAAGGGAAAACAAAGGAGGCAGGGGAGGCGAGTGGAAAGGAAGAGGGAGAAGGAGGAGGGGCAGTGGGGAGGAAGGGAAAGAAGGTAAGGGAAGAGGAGATGTGTGTCACCGAGGAGAAGGGAAAAGGAAGAAGAAGGAAGGAGAAGACGACGATGAGCGGCGAGAAGTGCGGTGCAGCTTATAAAGCCTGCGCCCGTAGTAACTGAGAATGTGCCCACCTGTGTGTCTTAGCCACCGACACATCGTATGAGTAGTCAACTGCCATCCACCACCAACGAGGCCAATTACAAGCCTCAACCACAGCCCACACATGCGGGCCCCACAGGGACCCCACACCTGGGCCCCACAGGGACCCCACACCTGGGCCCCACACGGACCCACACCCAGGCCCTACATGCACAGTGCCACAATGCACAGTACCAAACCACGCACAGGGACAAGCAAGAGAAGCCGGTCCACGAGGTCCAAGCCCAAAAGCACAAAACCACACAACGGACCTCGGAACAGTAACACCGATCCAGGACTAAAATTCATAAAATGTAAATAATTACAAAATGAATTTTACAGGTGTTACAGTTATAACCTGTGATCATGACAAGAATATATCTCAGATATATGAGACCTATGAGTCGTCGTTTTCTCTACGGCAAACAGATTGTTCCGTACAAGACTACTTCACGTCCTTACATGTCTTTCTAGATGAGATGAAGATTTATCAACCCTTTGTGGTTAATATCTCCAAGATAAGGGAATATCGAGAAGAGCTCGTTGTTACTGCTTTTATATTTGGTCTCAATCCAGAGTTGGGCTCACATACACAGGGACGAATTCTTGGTACTAAGATTGTTCCCTCTTTACAGTCCACATTTTCCAGAGTTTTGAAGATCTCTAATGCTACCTTAGTTGTTATTTCATACCAATCTACGATGGTGGCTTCCTTTCGTGGTGATAATCACGGTTGAGGGGGTCGGTCTACAAAGGGAGGACAACTCCGTGCCAACATTGTGGCAAATATGGTCACTGATTTGATAGGTGCTGGGAAAAGTTTGGCAAGCCTTCCATATCACTTCTACTCATGCCACTATTGAGATCTCCTCCACTGCATCCCTTATGGATCAACCTACACAGACAGTATCCATCTCTCAAGAGGATTATGATCGGTTTATACAGTTGCAAACCAACTAACCCTCTACTACAACATCACATGCTTTTACCATAGGTACTTGTGTCTTACTATCTTTTAGAGACATTTCTTAGATTATAGATTTTGAAGCTTCCTCCCACATGACATGCACCTGCGACTTTTTTACTTATCTTTCACAATTATCTGATATTCATTCTGTTTCCATTGTTGATGATCATAGTTGTATAGTGTATGGGGAAGGTGTTGTTAGAACCTCCTCTCAAATTATTGTTGACAAAGTCCTTTATGTCCTTAATTTTCTTACAAACCTTTTGTCTATTAGTACCATTATAAAGCAATTATACTATTTTGTGACCTTTTTCCTTATACTTTTCAAGATTTATAGAATAGAAGAAGAAAATTGGTATAGGTGGTAAGCATGAAAATGATATATAGATATCTATTGATTCATGATGAAATACCTTAGGAATTAGCATCTATTACTTCTACACAAGAGTTGTCATTACTATGATACCTTTGGTTTGGTCACTCATCTTATCGTAAAGACTTTACCTAAGATTTCTATCAGTCCTTTTGTTTGTGAGTCATGTCAGTTAGGTAAGCATCATCATACAATCTATAAGCATCTTAGTCATACTACTAGTCAAAGTTTGTGTGAATTGTAATGTCTGGATCCTGCTAGAGTGTCATCTATGTCTAATCATAAGTATTAAATTGTTTTTGTTGATGATTATTCATGAACATCTTGGATTTATCTTCTTTGAGATTGTGCTCAAGTCCTTGATGTAGTCAAATAATTCTTTGTAGAAATAACAAATTAGTTTGCTATTACTCTAAAACTCTTTTGCACTGATAATGCACTTGAATTTGTTCAAACTGAGCTTCAAAATTACTATGCTACTCTCGGTATTCTTTATCAAACCACTTGTCCTCATACATCTTAACAGAATGGTGTGACTGAACGTCAACATTGACATATTCTGAATGTTACGTGCACCCTTATGTGACAAAGTACTTATGGTTAGATTCTGTTATTATTGCTTCTTATCTTATCAACAAGATGTCATTTACTCCTCTTGGTGGTGAAGTGTCTCTCTAGTGCTTACAACTTGAGAACGAGTTATTGCCATTGCCACCTAAAGTTTTTAAGTGTATTACCGTTGATCAGGATCTGTCTCTAGGACTTGAAAAATTATTTCGTCGGTCCATTAAATGTGTTTTTACTGGGTACTTGATGACATAAAGAGGGTATCGATGTTTTCATCCACTAAGTCGTCGTTATATTGTTTCGATAGATGTCACTTTCTTCGAGTCCATACCCTATTTTGGTTGCATTGATAGCATTCCTTTACCTTTAGATAGTATTCATTTACCTCCATTTATTATGGATTTGACCACAGATGATAATAATTCTCCTATTGTAGAACAAATTTTGCCTCTTCCTTTTTAGGTTTATTTTCGTCATCAGTGGCCACCTCAGGCTTGGCCTTCCTCTGAGATATCTGCGGATCTACATACCTTAGACCTTGTTATGCCTATTACTATACGTAAGGGTAAGCATTCCATCACTATTCATCTTATTTCCTATTTTGTGTCCTATAATCACTTTTTATCTTTTTCTGTAACTTTACCTTGTCTGTTTCTACAGGGCCTATTCCCAAAAACTACCAAAAAACACTTCTTCTTTCTCATTGGAAGGCTGCTATAGATGATGGAATAGAAGCATTGATGTGTTGTAATACTTGGGACTTGATTTCTCACTCTATAAATATCAACATTGTCATTTGTAGATGAATATTCACTATCAAACACAAATCAAATGGGTCTGTGGATAGGTACAAGGCTTGTTTGGTTGCTCATGACTACACTCAGACATATGACGTTGATTATATAGAGACTTTCTCACCTGTTGCTTGCCTGAATTCTATGTGAGTTCTTCTATTTATTGGCTCAAATCAGTCATGGGATCTTTGTAGGCATGATATTAAGATTGCTTTTTTATATGGTGACCTTTCTAATCTGGTTCTTATAGAACAACCACAAAACTATATCGCTCAAGGAGAGAATTAAGTGTGCTTATTTAGGAAAGTAATTTATGATCTCAAGCAAAACCCATAAGCATGATTTGAGAAGTTCAACAAAATTGTTACAGAGAGTGGTTTCTAGATATGTACAGTGAACCACTCAGTGTTTCACAAGAAGACCATTAAAGAATGTGTGCTTCTAGCAATATATCTCGATGATCTCTTATTGACAAATAATGATTCTACAGGGATCAATCGGACTAAGGAATACCTAAAGACTCATTTTCTTACTAAGGATATAGGAAAACTCAAGTATTTTCTAGCTATAGAGTTTGCATGTGTTAGAGATAGAATAACATTATTTTAGAGAAAGTATGTACTAGATATACTTCAAGAGACTGGGTTTATGGGTTGTAAACCCAAGAGTACTCCTATAGATCAGTGTCCGGATTTTTGGGATGGTACGTCTATGTTTTTTAAGGATGTTGGTCAGTATAAACGTATGATTAGGAAGTTGATTTACATGACTATTACTCGTCTGACATTTCTTATGCAATTGGACTTTTCAATCAGTTTATGCATGAACATAGGATAGTTCATTGACAAAGAACATTGCAAGTTCTAGCCTACATTGAAAGTGCTCCAGGAAAGAGTCTTATTTACAGGAAGAATAGACACTTGCAAATTAAGGTTTATTTAGACTCTGATTATGATGGTGATAGAAGAGATAGAAAGTCCATGTTAGATTATTATACGTATATTGAAGACAACCTTGTTACTTGACGAAGTAAAAAGCAAAATGTTGTATCTAAATCTAGTACTGAGGCCTAGTATCGTTCCATGACACAGACAACATATGAGATGGTGTAGAATAGATCACTACTAATACAGCTTGGTTTGTCTACAAATGTTTCCCACAGCCATACACTGTGACCAAAGAATTAAACGTCGATTTCGTGTCGAACTGAAGTCCGACAAAAATAGGAAACATGTCGGATATCGATGGAAATGTCGATGAAAATACAGTAAATTTACGGTAAGTCCATGAAAATAGCCAAAAAACTTTGAATTTTAATTTGAAACTCTAAGATAAGCTAAAGTAAGTAATAATCTAAATTTTAGACTATTTAAATCAACTTCCTCAATATCTTTCACATTAAAATGCAATAGATAAACCTAATAGAAATATCCTGAAGTATAAATAATACATGAAAATTCTTAATAAATGTTTAAAAACAAAAGTATTCAGAAAAATTACCTTATACATGCTTAATACCTTGAAGAATGTCTTGGTTGATCGAAATATTCTTCTTGTACATCAACCATGTTGTATTCTTGATGAAATTAAAGACAATAAAATCAAATCAACAAATGAAATTGCAAAAGTCTTCTAAATTGCGAAGCACCCAAAAAACATGAAATTACATGCAAAAACCTAAGATCTAACAAATAGAATTACAACGAGTATAATTATTCTTGATTTTACAATCATTCCTGATTTTTTTCAATTTTTCCTGATTTTTAATTAATTATGAAATATTGTTTTTTTTAAATTATAAAAACTTATTGATTTTATAGAATTTGTTAGATGTATCATCTATATAATGAACTGAAATATTATTAGGTTAAATCTTGCTTTTTTAATTAATTACGAAATAAACATCGAAATTCCTTAAATCTATCTAAAACCTTAGATATATACAAAAACAAGATCATTAGATTATATAAACAATTTATATAATTATCTATCAAGTTATTAACATTAAGATTTAAAATCATAAAATAAACTTGAAAAAATATTAAATCTATATAATATTATGTTAGATCTAATTAAGATCTAGATTTATATTTTATACCTAAGATTTACATGTGAACTTAAAAAATACTATGCATCTTTAAATCCCATATTGAAATATCTAAGAAATCCATTAAATATTATTTATGTTTGTAAAAAAAAAAAGTGAACTTAAAAAAAACCTACAAATGGTTCAAGACTCGGATGATAAAGGCTTTTAAAAAAAATAAAAAAGAAGAATGATTCAAGACTTGAATAGTAAAGACTTAAAAAATAAAATAAAAGAAAGGATTGACTAGATGATAGAGGTTTTTACAAAAAAAAGAAGAGGAGGAGACATAAGCCACACTTGGATGGTATAGGCACTAAAAGAAAAAAAAAGGAAAAATGAAAAGCTTTTAAAAAATAATAATAATAAAGGAGAAAAGATGGTTTGAGACATAAGCCACACTGCAGAGACTTTAAAAGAAAACAAAAAGAAGAATAGATGGCAAACGGACGAACCTGGTTGGGTGTCGATGACTTGGAGACTAGAAAAGCAAGGATGATAAGACAGACAGCAAGGCTAGACTATAGGACGATGAGACAGATGACAAGGTTGGAACAAAGCAAGATGATAGGTAGCTTGGAACAAAGCAACGACGGATCAACGTAGATGGTTGGACGCAGGAGAAGCTTCAGGAGAAGGCGTTGGATGACGGGATGACTGACGGGATGGCTGGATGCAAGAGAAGGTGCTGAACGACCTCTGGAGATGCTTGAGGA
The DNA here is from genome assembly GCA_024699735.1 of Posidonia australis. Lineage (NCBI taxonomy): Eukaryota > Viridiplantae > Streptophyta > Magnoliopsida > Alismatales > Posidoniaceae > Posidonia > Posidonia australis. Next base: position 21,968 of record JAMKQA010022872.1, read on the forward strand.
AAAAAGGAGAGGAGAGGGGGGCAGACATAGGTGGACGAAGGAAACCAATGGCTTTTAAGTTGTGTCATCCATGTCGAGTTGTGGGGAAGGTATGTCGATCGATACATTAAATTTAATGTAAAAAAGTACTCAACATCCACTGACACGACTGATACCACCAGCATCGACCAAAATGTCCACCGACATTAGGTACGTCGCGACATACTCTTAAATTTCGTTTCCTTCATTTCAAGCACCAATACGTCTCAGCGATATTTTGCTGACACCATGGTTCTAATTGTCGATTTCGTGTCGGACTTCAATAAGTAGAAAAATAGACACGTGTCGGGGAAATATCGGTATGTCGGAATCGTGTCGGTGGAAACACGATAAAAAAAATTTACATTTGTTCAGAAAACTTCTATTTCAATATCGTGTCGGAGTAATGTTGGTAAATTGAAAATAAGACACGTGTCGGAGAAATTTTGGTGACACGCATAGACATTTAGTACTATGGCCGACATGAGTCGAAATTTAACACCATGATTGTGACAACTAAGTAATTATCTTCGTTACCAATAATCTAACCTTTAATGAACGTAGAAAACATATTAATGTTAACTGTCACTAAGTGTGTGATATGATGATGAGAGATGTTATCTCTACTCCCTACACTAGTCTTTAGAGTAGCTAACTGACATTTCCACAAAGAGACTAGATGTATGTGTTTTTAGATCTCTTTGTAACAAGTTGAATATAATTGATATATATGCTCAACTTAATGGGAAGTGTTAGACTTATTAGACATTAATTAGTTTAGTTGGGTTATTGGATATTTGTTTATTGGATATTCCTCTATATATACAACTCCTATCTTTTGTAATGCAATAATCTCATTCTTTCCCTTCACATGTGTAATCCTCTCCTTTAGCAATAGATACATGATTTTCTTCTTTCTTCAACATGGTATCAAGAGCAAGGTTGCTTACACCCTAACCCTAGCCACCACTCACCACCACCGCCAAACCTTAGCCAACCCCTAATAGTCATCGATCTCTTTGCTTTTGGATAGTCATCGAGTCATCGATCTCTTTGCTTTTGGATAGTCATCGAATGGCTCCTCTAAAGGGGGGGTGAATAGAGAATTATCAATTTTAGAATTACTTCGACTACTTTTTGTAGTTTAATAGAAATTACATACAATGGATACTATTTAACAAATTTAATCAAGCTATTCTACTTATGCAATTATTTAACATACAAGAAGAGGAAGAGAGGAATTGATATAGACAGAGAATTTATAGTGGTTCAGCAACCCCGCCTAGTCCACTCCTCAAGACCCTCT
>JAMKQA010022873.1:0-13775 GCA_024699735.1 Posidonia australis
TATATATATATATATATATATATATATATATATATATATATAGTATAGTTCTATTGCATGCTCCCTCAACATTTAAAACCACTTTTATATCCAACAAATATGGTTTGTGGTTTTCTTTTTAAAATTCAAAATTCAAATACATTACAACTCCCTCCAAAGCAAAATCTAAAAAATATTTAAATCAACCGCCCCTCCCCCCATCTTAAAAACTCTACACCCTATTTCTACACCCGCACCCCCCCAAACCGCTGCCGTCTCCCCTGGATGCCGCCGCCCTCTCCCCCGAACGCCTCCAATCGCAGCAACAACACCAACGCCGCCCTCTCCTCTGGATGCCGCCACCTTCTCCCCTAGATGCCGCTGCCATCTCCACCGGACGCGAGATCGCGTTCCTATCTGGGTCGGCGGACGCGAAGGGGAAGACAAGCTCCAATACCTCGTCCGTGAACGCCGCAAGCGTCGTCGTGGCCAGCGCCACCATCCAGATCCCCCGATCCGCCCGCTCCTGCCTCCCTCGTGCCTTTCCACCTCTCTGGACGCCACGAAACCCCCTCTGGAAGCCTCTGGAAGAAGCTCGCTGGCCGTAGCCCTCGCCGTCATTGGAGAAGATGACACATAGTGGAGTTCCATCGGACATTTCACGCGGCGTGGCTCTCTCCTGAGCATTGGAGAGCCTTTCTCTCTCCTTCCCCAAGCCTCTGGAAGCTTTGGAATTTCACTCCGAGCCTCGATCATCTCTCATAGTCGACCATGACAGAGACGATGGTGAGCTAGGTCGTGAAGGGAGCATGCGGTGCTGCTCTTGCCTCCAGATGTGGGAATCACCTCCTATCCACAATGTCGACCTTCCAGGAGTATTAGATCGTCGCTCCGTTGCCTCCAATTACTCCTTCTCTAGGCACAATGCTGGAATCGCAACGTTGGTGAGGTAGATGGGTGGACGCTTCAGGCCGTTCGTTGCTTCGCTAGCGGTGGCGACAGGCGGAGTTGGGGAGGGCAGAGGAGGGGGGAGGCCAGTAATACTAATTTAGTTTTATTGTATCAATTTAGTTTTGTGTTACTGTTTGGGGTCCAAATCTGTAATACTAATTTAATTTTGTTATAACAATTTAGTTTCGTGTTACTGTTTCGTAACTGTTTCATTTAGTATCAATGTTTTAATTTAATTTCGTGATACGATCTTATACAAAAAAAGAGAGTTAAATTCACCATGATAATAACATCCGTAAAACATTATTTCTTACTAATTGAACCCATCAAAATTGTATTATAGAATAATAACGAAACATTGATACAAAAATACAAAATAGTAACCGTACCAATAAGATATTTACAAATCAGCACAAAAACGTAATATTGTTTGTATCATAACTATTTGCATTCAATTTAATAATACAAAAACGAAAAATCAAATTATTTTAAATTCAGATCAATAACTACCATAGTTAACTGTAATTAAAAAATAAATGAAAAAAATTTCCCTCCAAAAAGAAATCACTAGTGGTATCATTTCAAAATAAGTGGTTTCAATAGAAACCATTAGATCAATGTCTAACCGTTATGATGCATCTTCTCTAAAAAAAAGCTAATTTGAGGGAGGATGCAACTGAACCGGCTCTTATATATATATATATAGTAATGATCAGGTAGGATCCTGCCTTACATATGAAAAGTAGGGCCTTAATCTCAACCATTCATCTACATCTCAGTAATTGCCAATTTAATGACAATAATTTTAAAAAAATTCCATTAAATAAGGAGTTAGTTACTAATCACCTTATCCATTAGATTCACCATAAAATTCAAATCCAACGGTTGAGATATTCAAGACCCTACTTATCTTAAATAGGAACGGACTCTATCAGAAAATTAACATATATATATATATATATAAATAGAGTACATGTATCATTACGTCTTCAAACAAACACAAAGTAAATTGCTATAAGATTGATATCCCAAAGTACAGTGTACTTTTGGTTGATTTTAATTATTAAGCTTTATAGCCAATAGTAATACAATCTCGATTGTCATATTTTTCCATGTTGACGGAGACTAAGACTGGATCTGCAGCAAGGATATTAAGGGGACGATTAAGGTCTCGAACATTCAAATGATCAAATTCAATATGAGTTTTAGATTTAGTTTAACTCGCTTTTAGTCAGATCCAAATCGAACAAAATTGAGGTTCGTATATATGATTGATGTATGCATGGAAGGAGTTTATCCCTACGTCATTTATTTATAGTTTTAATGTACCATTAATTATACATTATGCATAGATACACACACATGAACGCTGTATAAAAAATGACGGTTGTCAATTAGTCACTATGTTAATTATTTTAGCATATTAAACATATTATCTTTTACGTGTGTTTTGTTCGTTCACAAAAAAAGAAGATGTCTTCTCAATACACTAATCAAGATTTTCTCCAAGGAATAATAGTTTCTTAAAGAACTAAAAGAAATTGTCAACACCAAACCATTCGACAAAAAAGTTACGTGGTTGGATTTAAGCATTAAGTTTTGTTGGAGTAAATTTGTGGATTTAAGCTCTCATTAGAATTGAAGTTGACTACTACTGAAATAATGTTTACTTGGGTGGCTTAATTCTAATAATCCTACTTGATCGACTCTTCCAGATCGAAGAGATTACAATGTAATATACATGCATGAAAGTAAAGTAACCCTGGTATCTTATTACATCTCATAGAAGACGGATATGCATGACATTACGAGATGGCATCTTATCTTCAGTAACTTGAGATCGAGAGCAATCGAAACCAGTATATACAAAGAAGCTAATCCTGAGATACAGCTGCTAATCCTGAGATACAAACTAGCTAAGCTTCTCCAAATTCGTACGAGCAATTAGCAAGTGTCTTTACCGTGCATGTACAGAAAAGCTGATCCATCCTGAGATACAAACTGCAGCTGACATGGTCAGTGGAAACCTTTGTCGTCATCATCTTCAGCCTCGTACAGAACAAGCTCCGGTCCAAGGTATGGTGCTCCCTCCACAACCAAATCTTCCGGGACATCCCTACTCTCTAGTATTACAAGATCTGCAAATACTAGGAATCACATGCACGTACTCTTTAGAAATAAGCCTGATCAACTCAGATGACCAATACATTTAACTTCTAAAATGATAGTATCGATGCATGCATGCGTTCAGAAACCCTACCTACAGGATTGTTCCACAACGTTAATTGTTCATCCTTCTCCTTTGATCTCCTAGACTTGGATATGTAGCTAGCTCTTTCACTGTTAATCATGTCTTAAATTCTAAGTTTTAATGTTTTCATTCTACCTACATGGCTTTGGAAAATGTACTCGTTGAAGAGTAATATAGCAGTTTAAAATTGACATCTTTAGTTTCATCGATGTTCTTATCCTTTTATATTTTACTTCAAATTTAAATCTAAGGATTATCTTGTATTCGTGAAAGGATAAGATTGCTTCTCTTACATTATATTTTTATATTTAACTTCAAATTTAAATCTAAGGATTATCTTGGATTCATAAAAGAATAGGATTGTTTTCTCTATATATATGAACCATATGTATTAGGATAAAATAAACTTGAACAAGAGATTAGAGCAAATAACGTTGATATTGTGCTGCTGTCATCTCTCTTAGATGTATTAGGCTTCTAGGACTTGCTTTTTCTCTTAGAAGATTTTCTTTCTCCTTTGTATTCTTTTGACTATAATGATTTTCTTCTTTCTTCCACATATGAATGTAGACTATTGCCAAGTCACGTAAATCTTTCTATGTTTCAACTAACTTGTTTGTTTTCACGTTTATGTTCTTGATTGTTTTTCATCTATTCCACTTATGTGTACACATATTCCCTAATAAATTAGTGTTAGTATTTGTTTTTAATTTTGATCTATTTTTTGTGTACATTAGAAGATGTCTGTAAAGATGAAAATTAGGAAGAATGATCATGATATTAACTTTGGTTTGTGGCAAATCAAGATAAAAGCATTTATTACACAATAAGAACTGAAGAAAACATTACTGAGTTAACAAAATGTCGAGAATGATAACGGAAGAGGAGAAGACAGAGATGGATGAGAAGGTCCTATCACCTATATAATTGAGTTTGTTAAATGAGATTCTTCGAGAAGTTTCACAAGAGACAACTACTTCTGGATTGTGGCTCAAATTACAAAATTTCTACAAGATGAAAACTCTGACAAGCAGACTGTGCTCGAAGCAAAAATTATATTTATTGCGTATAAATGAAAGTACATCTATTAAATCTCATATTGATTAGTTCAGTTCAATTATCATAAACGTACCTAAGTAATATCGATGTGAAGATAGTTGATGAGGATCAAATATTGTTATTGTTATATTCTTTGCCTTCCTCTTATAAAAATTTTAGGGAGACTTTACTATATAATCGAGAATCCATTACAATGGATGTTGCTAAAGTTGACCTTTTCTCGAAAGAGTTGACGGACAGAGAATTACTTAATACTAGTGAAAGTAAAGGTGAAGTCCTAACTACAAGAGGAAGAACTTCAAAAAGTGACTCTAATGACAAGAAGAAGAACAAGTTTAAATCTAAGTAAAGAAACAAGAATTAGTATTATAACTATTGCAAGAAGAAAGGATATATCAAGAATGAGTTCTACCAACTTCAGAATCGAAAGAATAACTAAAATAGTTACGAGAAAGGATCAATTGATGCTACTATTGCAGATGTAGATTCAAATGAGTTTGTCTATTCAACTGATTATGTACCAAGATCAATGAAACATTGGATTATTAACTCAGGTGCCACCTACCACATGTATCTAGAGGTATAAATTGGGTCGGACCAGCCTCAGATTGGGCCACGAGTCATGCAAGGCCCAAGGGTTAGGGCCTCCTAGCCTAGAGGACTAGACCCATTGGGCCTAGTCGTCGAACCAGGTCGGATTAAGCCCAAATCGGGACAGGCCAGCCTAGATTTAAAAAAAGAAGTAAAGCAACCCTCGAACTGCTGGATCAACCTAGATTTTTATGATAGGTTATCACATTTTTAATGTTATAATTATATTTAATTCAAGATAATACCTAAAAATAAAGATAATATTCAAAATATCTAGAGGATTGCCAATCTATGTTTAATCTGATATATCATTAATTTTAATTGATTTTTCTTGTAATTTTAGAGATACAAAATTTTCAAATTTGATTTACTTAACTTTTTAAGTTTAAATTAAATTTAGAATTTATTTATAATCTTTCTGTTAAGAAGAAGATTTTAAATCATTGATTTGGTCATTATTCGTTAATAGATTTGTAAGAGGATATTTTGAGATTTTAATTTTCAAATTTTTTCCTTTTCAATTGCTCGACGCTAGTACAAGCGACGACTAGCTGATGTGGCGGATTTCATTATCAGTTAGCTGCTAATTCCCTACGTGTGGTAAAATCAGAATCTCTAACCTCGTCGCCTGTACCAGCAACGACACAAAGGTTGTTTCATCAGTCATATCGACGACTACATCTAAAAAGAGATTTTTATCATTTTTAACGAGTTTAATCCTGACCCTTGATTCTCCACTCGTCATTGACAAGATCAGAAGACAATTTAGTTAATATGATGAACAAGTCACTCCCAATTCCCAAGTTTGATTTCTATTTAGACTTGATTGGACTTTGCATTACTTGATATGATAATATCGAAGAGATGGAGCTAGATGATCTTATATTCTAATATTTCATGAGATTATGAGTCAATGTAGAATTTATTATACTTTTGTGTTTTCTGAAATTAAAGTGAAGGTGTTGATTTATTGAATATATTTTGAATTCTAAGTTCTAATGTACTTATTTTAGCCACATGGTTTTTAGAGACGTGTTTGTTGAAGAGTAACAAAGTAGTCTAAAATAGTTTACACAATTCAAATTTTCTTATTCTTTTATGTTTTACTTCAAATTTAAATCTAAGGATTGTCTTGGATTCGTAAAAGAATAAGATTATTTCTGTTATATATATGAACTATATGTATTAGAGCAAAATAAACTTGAACAAGAGATTAAAGAGACTAATGTGGATATTGTGTCGCTGTCATCTTTCTTGGGTGTATGAGGTTTCTGAGATTTGTTTCTTTCCCTCAAAAGATTTTTTTTATTATCTTGTAATCTCTTGACTATAGTGATTTCTCCACTTTTCTCCATCCATGAACGTAAACTATTGTTGGACTACTTAAATCATTTTATGTTTGAGATTATTTGTTTTTTCTCGTTTATCTTTTTCATGATTTCTCATCTATTCCACTTGTGTGTACATGTATCCCTAGCACTTACATCTATATTACTTTCATGAATGCATACCTGGAAGAGAAGGTATCCGTATCTCGGAGTAGTAGGTTGATGGCCGGCCTTGTTCTTCGGAATAAGGAGGAGACAACACGTCCAAGATGGCGCAGGGTCTTAATGCGTTGAAGGAATGTATGTTACCGCCACTAGTCGGGAACAACACCGTCGCCGGACACGATGGGTCCAGTACCCGTTCGTCCACCGTCAAGCTCGCAAGGCCACCTGAAGCAGCCATGGCAGAAATAGACATGGAATATAGAAATACATGAGAAAAAAGGGAGTAATTACCTACGATGACTTTGATTCTAAGAGCAGCGAGAGGAGATTGGTAAAGTGTATTTTACTACTTACAACTTCCATGGTTGGGGTTTGGTGGTTTTATGACCCAGTCATAGGCCTTCTGGGACAATGAACCGTAAAGTACTTTGCTCAAAACAATCATTTTCGGATGGTCGTGCAGGGGCATCTTCACTCCTGCCGGAAAGCAGAACACACCCATCTGCACAAACCAACATGAGAGCTTTGGTTAGATGCTGGATGATTAAGAATTGAACTAATGGGTTTTACGTAACTAGATATGACGCAAATCTTTTACACCTTCAGTAATGATTATTACTAACAAATACATCTGACTAGCTAATTAAGGAGATAATAGTCTCTCATCATCCCTATGGGATACCGGACTTCTACGTTTTTTCTGAACATGAGGGACATGCATGCACATCACCACTGCTTTTCTTTTTAATCTGACCGCCTTCCGGGAAACGCATGCACGTTAGAAAGTCATCATGTACATGGAACGACCATCTATACATTAATACATTTAAATTATACACGCTGCATTAGTATAATAAATCCATCATGTACATGGACTTATTTAGCACAGTTATATTTTAAAGTGTTACAAGTTGAGTTGCATTCACAGCATAAACTGAAACAAATCTGTTACTGCAAAAACTACAAATTAACAAAAGAGCAAGTTTAACCAATTACTACAGTGCAGTTGACTAAAAAAAGTAAAACTCATATTTACTTTCCAAGATATACAAAAACCTTCACTATTGTCTACAAAAAAAAACACACACACAAAAGAACAAATTTCTTATGTAATTGCCTTTAATTTTAACATGACGTACTACGAGGCTACGAGTCCAATATCAATTTAGCCTCTATTCGACTTCAACTTATTTAAATCTTAAGTTTTGTTTAGTAGATTTTTCAAACAGTTTTTGAGTATATAATTTCTGTTTAGGAATTATAATGATTCAAAAATTGAAGTTCTCTACCAAATGGATTCTCAGACATTAATCTACATCATTTAAAATAGTTATCATACAAAATTTCCGGTTATTTGGAGACTCTATCATACTAATCTATTCATTTACAAACTCCGTGATAAGCATTTAAGGTTAATTATAAACACTGGGAAAAATACGCGATACTGAAATGATTATTCTGCAATACAGGAATTCAGAAAATAGTTTTTTTTTTTTTTTACATTGAAAAAACAAACAAAGCTTAGTTAATAAAAATGAGCTCTGTATTCAAGTCTCTAGTAGTTTAATGTTTATCAAGAAGATTTTAATTACAATCGTCTTCTACGTTGCATTCGAGGGAAGGCAGGTTAGATAAAAACACTTCCATTTCTTTTGGAATCTTCAAATCAGGTTTAGTTCTTCATATATTGATAATCTAAAGACCCCTTTTTGTGGTATTCCTGCTCAGTTGGGATATTTCTAAGAAAAAAAACATTTCTGAAAAACATGGCTTAAGATGAAGACAAACAAGAGTAGTACTACTACTAGTAGTCAACTTCTTGGATCTTCAGACGAAACCACGGAGAATTGGACAGTGAACGGATCCGACCGGCACGATGCACCGATCCTCGCCGGTGGATCCGCGTACTTTCCGATTATCATTTGTCAATCACGTGGTAAAGTCTCGAAGATCCTGGCCTGCCGGAGTCCCTGCACTCTCCTCCCTAAAAATTACTAGTGCCAGAAGCAAGCAGAAGAAGCAAGAAGACATGTACATCTTTTACTCACCGAGAACTCATCGCACTCGTAGATGTGTATGTACTTGATCGCTTGAGAAGAGGTACTACTCCCCGGACTCGAAGGATGCACCACCACCACCCTCCCACTTTCGTCATCATCAGACCCAACTTCGATCCCGACATCACCGGCCTCGACGGTGCCTGTCAAAACCCAACAACATCAATCTCACCGTTAAAGCTCAAGCGATCACCAATATTGCCAACAGAGACAAACGGATAATAGATGGATCTGTTAATTGTTTCTAGTACCAAGAAGGTCCTGTAGCCAGCGGATCTCGTCCGACGTTGGAGGAGGAGCCCCGTCCCCGGCAAACACCACATTGCACGCGTTATACAAGTCCTGTATCTTGCTCATAATTCTGACCTGCCCACCCAACAAGGATGGGAACCCAAGGAACGGAAAATACTGCTACTACTTTTCAACAAAACAGCCAACAGTAGTTTCTTTGCAGGTACGTGCTGGTGTCTCCCTTTAGTATTTATTACAGAAGAAATCAAATATGATGGTAGATTGGTAGCAGCCGTAGTAGTAGTATATATGTCTGTTTGGACTTTAGAAACCATTGACAACTTTAACGTCTACGGTCTACGGCAAGGGAAACAGAAACCATGTGCTATTCTTATAGCCTTACCAGGGGCTTCCCCAAGAGAGCACTGGTTTTCTCTCACGATTCCAGGAACGTACTTATCCACACACCTTCTTTAATTATCACCAAAAAAAATGAAAAATGCTGGATGATGTAATTAATCACGTTACACCTTACAGGCTGGGTGTGACGTATGAATGTGGATGGAGTGTCGTGTCACAGAAGTCAACACAAGCAACAAACTGGGATTCTGCGTTAATTTGGTCGGTGATGTTTTACTTCTGCTAGCCAGATTTAGATTTAGATTTTAGATCCATGCACGTGGCCGTGGCGGGCACGATTACCACATGATGGGAAGAATAATTCCAGGGAAAACCGCGGCGAGGAAGTTTTTTAGGGTCACCGTATTGACCCGGACTCATGTATTTTACGAAACCAGGGGCGAAGTTGACACGGCCATACGTTTACAGGGAAACTGGTGGTCCCCGAGTCCTAGATCGATCGGTGCCGATCTGTCTGAGTTTGCTGAGATCTGGACCGTTAGATTTCAGTGGTATCTCCTGACGTCAACCGTGATGTGGTTAGTTGCAACCTCCGGGCTCCTAGATCTTGCTCATCTGTTGTGGCCCATGAGATCTAGACCGTCCGATTTCAGTTGGATCTCAGATGTTGTTGACACTTGGGATTACAAATTACTCGTCATGTGACGTCTCATTGTCTCGTGCATGCATGTAAGGACCAGGTTCCCATTTTTATGAGAAGGAATACGTGTGCTGGGTTGGTGATCCCACCACGCTAATTCTTTAGGAAGATTTTATTACCCATCACTCACTTATCAGCGTTTACAAGTGTGACGGAAGTGGATTTTGACACTTCCAACTACGCTTTCATTGCGACGTGACTGCTTACATTTTTATTTAGGACTTTAATGGTTTAATGATGTTAGTGACGTAGGGTTGGGTCGTAAAAATCAGAGCCGTAGTTTATCTGGGAAGTTATAATAATGTATAATTCTAGAACTGTCACAGACAATTTTTTTTTACTAGACAATTTAAATTTTTAACAGAGTGCTACAGTTTCTTCTACTTGGTTTGAATTTAAGCATGTACAGTAAATTTGAGATAAAAATCATAATACTTGGGAGAATGCAAATACAACCAATGTTTATCTGAGGTCCTCCTTGGACGTAGCACCTCATCCTAACTTTCCAAATGCTGAATGGGACCGCTTGAAGGATGCCAATGTCTCCTAAATCACACAGACAACTCCATTGTTGAGGACGCTTTTCTCTTTTTTGGACCACAACTCCTCCTTTTTTTCTATCAGTCTTTTATTGAGAGAATTTTTTATCATCCTTAGTGTTTGGACATTTGTAATATTAAACATGTCTTACTTTCGATGTTCTGTCTAGAAATCTGTTCTTTATGCTCTGCTATAAGATTACGAATCTTTGTATATTTTGCTTACTGATGATATTTATAGACATATCTTTTACTTATAATATCTACTATATCCAAAAAAAAAAAAAAACCAAGAAGTTCACACGCCCAATGAACGTAAATGTAGTCCTGAAGCAAGTACCTGCCTGTTTGCATTGTACTGAAGTTAAGGATATATAAACTATAAACCATGAAGGCCGTACTATATGTTACGCCTGGAAAAGACAAAAATAAAGTTGTCGGAGGAACTCCGGTCACCTCCGATCCAGAGAAATAAACCATATCTTCGCTTGTTTAAATAAACTATCCTGTGATTCCCATGAGTGCATCACTGAATCTTCAAGGTTGGTTTATAATTTTGATCGTACGAACTTTACGTGATATTTTTAATCAAAGCCATGGATCCCACGTTGAAGCTCCCTGGCAATTCTTTCAGAGAGTCTTTATTTCATTCAAAGAGTCTCCTAAATTTTGAGATGTTGTATAAAGAAACTTCCTATAAAATATTTGGATTTATCTTTGTATTTCAAGAAATCCAATTTCTAAGATTGGTCTCCTATAATTGAGAAAATTTCTAAAAAATTATCTCTTTAGAAGGCAAATTATCTATCATTAGGGGAAAGACTTACCTTGGTAAATGCAGTATTATCTACCATCCCTACATATTATCTTTCAGTACTACATCTACCAACTAAGGTAGAGAAAGCTATTGACAAAATCAGAAATAGTTTTTTATAGAACTCCTTATCTTCCAGTACAGCTTGTCATTTAGTTAAGTGGACGTCTCTTTGTAGATCAAAAGAACAAAAAGGTTGGAGAATCATCAACTTAAGACACTTCAATATGGCACTGAAATGCAAACTACTTTGACAACTCCTGTCTAGCTCCTACTCTTTAAAATGGAAAGACATAATTAGAGTTAAATATTTTTACTAGGAAAGGATCGGATGCTCTCCTTAATGTCTCCAATGGTAGATCTTCACCATTATGGTTAGAAATCAAAAATTGTTTTGACATTATAAATGATTTTACCTTGTTTCAAGTTAATAATGGGGAAAATACTGTTTTTTGGGAAAACAGATGGTGGAACGGTGAAAAACTAAAAGATATCTTACCTAATATATTTAGTATGACAAAATTCAAACAAGCCTCGGTTACAAAGGTTATGGAGATTATTAGAACAAACTTCAATAGATTATTTTCTAACCCCTTGACACAAGCTGAAGCTGAATCTTCACAAGCACAATTAGAAAGTCTAACAGATATTTTCAACAACACCTTGCTAACAGATAAAGAGGACACACTTATTTGGAAGCGTACCAGTAAAAACTTTATTGTTAAGTCTTATTATGCTATGTTAAATGATTGTGGCTTCAGATTTAAATATCTGAGAGAAATCTGAAATTACTGGGTGTCGCTCAAAATAAAACTCTTTTCGTAGTTGGTTATTTGTAATAAAATTTTGACAAAAGACAATCTACGCAGAGAGGATGAATTGGCTCTGTTTTATGTATTTTTTGCAATAAGAATAGAGAAACCGTCAACCATCTCTTCTTATATTGTCCTTTTACTTATTCAATTTGGAATGCCTTTACTATTGGTTCCATATATCCTGCTATACTTTCAATAGAAGATTTGTTCTATATTCCTCCTACGCTAAAATTTGAAACCTCATTAAAAGGTTCTCATACTTTCGTTCAAATTTTTTTATGGTCTGTTTAGAAGGAAAGAAATAACAGAACTTTCAGGGGACTTTATAGAAATGTCAGCATGATTATTAATGACATCATTTCCTTGATTTACTGTTGGATAGAATGTCTGGGTACAGGATTTGAAAAAAATGAAGTTCTGCAATCGGTTTCAACATTTCAGTAGAATAGAGACATGGAGCTAGACCCACTGACTCCAACAAATGCCCAGCAGGGGTGGGAAAACAATGTGTCAACACCTGCTCTCATGGAGGACAATCCCATGCAATGATTAACATATTGTTAGTCGGCGTAATACTCTTTCATTTTGTGTTTATCAATACTACCTTTCAGACAATCTTCATCTTTTTGTTGCTGAAACTATGGATTCTGCTGAAGTATAATATTCTACTCGTACAAAACTACTTTATATTTGCCTGTGGTGGCTTAGCCTATCATTAATAATAATAGATTAACGTTTACAAAAAAAAAAAAAAAAAAAACTTTCCTCTCTCATGTTTCATCGAAATCAGCGTGGTCCTGAAGTTCCATCGGCACCATGTGCTAATGAGATCCAAACTCCTTACTACACAGGGCCTACCATTGTGCACTAAGAAAACATACAGTACGTGCTGTTTAAATACTATACTGTGTACTCAACCCAGATTATAAGATTTCTAGCAACTCCCTAGCTCGGCTTCAATATATGATCAACGCGTTACAGGTTTAAACCATACTGCCCGGTATTGTGTGAAAGGATCCATTAAATAACCCTTTTTTTTTTATTTAAAATGACTTGCTGTACCCAGGAAGGTGTCAAGTTCGGCTGCGAAGGTTCCAAACAGTAACCACTAAGAACATATCTAATTGGAGTTTTTTTTCTGGCTTATTGCTTCTTCTTTTTTTGGTGGTAGTACATATTTAATCAAGTATTTGTGATTCCACCGTGAAACCCCTTATGTCATAACCATTGATAAGAAGTTACCAAACAAGCCAAATCTGAAAATACCGGAATGCAAACAACAGGTGGTTTTTATGATAACCACTGGTATTCTATGGCGTATCCGTCAATCTATTACTGCATGTTTTTGTTGATCCAGAGGCAATGTGAACGGAGACGTTGTCAGGAATTTCAAGTTGTGGGAGTTAATATAACATATTTCTATAATTTCTTTTTTTTATTTATAGGTATATCTTTGCTTACTACTTAATAACTAGTGTACACTTAAAAGCTTACCTCCATTGGTATATATGTCCTGTCACTAACACATCTACAGTTTCTATCCATTTGAACATTTGATTGCTATAAAATGATCAAAATATCCTTTTCATTGGATTCTCTCCCTTATTATCACAACCTTCTTCTTATGAGAATGAGTGTTGCCACCTCTACAATACTCACTCCCTGTCCTTAACCTCTAGAACGAGTAAGGGTTTTAGTTGACTCTAACTACGATCACTCTCTCCCCTAAACCTAGTCCGAATCTTAATATTGGCAATCCTCCACCATCCCCATCCATCGACAACTTTGCTAACTACAGCAACTAAAGCAACATTAGTAGTTTACTTACACTGGGTTCAGTTGCGGGGGGGGGGGGGGGGGGGGGGGGGGGGGGGGGGGGGGGGGGGGGGGGGGGGGGGGGGGGGGGGGGGGGGGGGGGGGGGGGGGGGGGGGGGG
>JAMKQA010022874.1:0-15375 GCA_024699735.1 Posidonia australis
TGTTTTATAAATTATATTTCTTGTTGTATTTCTAGAAAAACTTTTAAACTGTGGATTTAAATAATTTTGCATACATGATTCAAAATTTTTATTTTCAGAAAAAGAAAATGATTGTTCGTCTAATACTATAAATTTAGTTATTCCTTCCTTAACTTCTTCTGTATTATATTTCCAATTAATTATACCACTAGATCCTACTTGTAATTTCGATTGTTTTAAATTTGTATTTTCATCTTTATTATGTTTGGTTATACATTTTTGTAAATGTCAAGATATATGACCTACACCCCCTCCCCTAGGACATGTGTATGTGGTATTACAATAATTACAGTAACACCTAGTTTGATTTACAAGGTCTAATGTAATATGTTATCAAACCTAAGAACTTTGTTTCCTAGGTTTTTTAGTGGTTGTAGACTGTGAAGTATGTATTGGGGTAAATTGAGGCTGATCTGACTCCATACTAGGGATATAGTCATGACTACCAACATTACCAATATTTTCCATTTTAATATAAAAAAATAAATATAAAATAATAAAACCCTTAACCCACAAAAACCAAAATCCAAAAATAGAGGGATTAGAAGTAAAGAATTATGAGAGATTAGAAGTAAAGAAATTTTGATGTTGCTGGTTCAGCTAGTGTCGCGTGAAGATTGGAGTCTGGAGAGCAGAAGACTGGACAGAATCCAAAGCCAAACACCAAAATCTTCACTTGAAAATCCTCACATAAAAATTGAAAGAAATTTGTAGTAGAGAAAGTTGTACAATAGAAGATTGAGTTGTGAAGAAAAATGAATGGAATGAGGGATATTTATAGGGTAAAAATATTGATTTTAAAAAAAAATAATTTTTTTTCAAAAATGGGAACAGCCAAAATTTATTTTTTTTGAACCCTATGTTTGTTTTTCCTTTTTTAAAACGGCTGTTGTTTTTTTTTTTAAAAACGACTGTTGTTTTTTTTTTAAATTTTTACTGTTCACAGGCAAGGTATTTTTGCAGACCTAAATGGACCTACTCTACGGGTCTTGGCAGACCTGCCCGTTAGGCCTAGTACGGCCCACGACAGACCTAGCCTGGTCTGGCCCACGTTTATTTTTTTTGGTCCCATACTGGACAGGACCTGGGTTGGGTCAGGCGACCCAAGACCGGTCCGATCCGATTTCCATGTCTAAGAAAGAACAGAGAAAGACAAAAGGAAAAAAAATTAAAAGCCACAAAAAAGTACCATCCTATAAGAGACCTAAATATCCGTAGAAAATAAGTCAGAAAAGTCCAGTTCCTCCAACCTCAAATGTCCCACACATAAGAACTCCGGTGGCAAGGTACAGGTAAAAAAACATACAAAATATAGCAATGCATGAATACGCAGAACATATATTATGCCGAACATAATCGGAAGTTTCTTAATTCTAAAGGTTTATATACAAAGCAGACAACAGTTTCAGTGGTTTTTTTTTTTTTTTTTTGAAATTACAGTTTCAGTTTTTTTAAAGGTGAAAACTCTGTCGGTCCCAAATGAGAAAAACAATAACCAAAATAAGTAAACACCCATCAAGGATACACTCAAATTATAAATGTGGATCCTAAAAGAACTTGACGACAATCAAATTTGTCCCATAACTCATACATTTAATGGCCCAATAAATGCAGCATTACTACCTGCCAAACACACAAAAAATCAACAATTGGAGGAGCTAGTCCAACAGAGAAACAAGAATTTTGACTGCACTGAGACAAAACGTGAACCTATGGATGTGATATGGAACCTTCCAGCGGTTACAAGCTGCTATTATTTCTGCAACTCCTACCCATCACCAATTTTGTTTTTCTTCCGCATCAGTTTCTGACCTTATTCTCACCATCTTTCTACAATTCCACCCCCAAATTCAAAGGTTCAGCCATACCCCTACATCAAAAACTATTAAGTTCATCAAGTCCACACTCTTCAACGAGTATCCCCTGCCTAACAGAAAATCAGAACAACTAAAAACCAAACTCTAGAGATCATCCTATCTGCAACAGCAACAAACCTTCAGAACTTAATTTTTTCCTCACAACATGATAGCCTATATTTTCATATCTCGACTCAAATCATGTCATCTACGAGTAATAACTTCGAACCAGTCCATCATCATCCCATCAACAATAAGCATAGAAGAAAAGATCAAGAAGGATGGCGCCTTGCTCCTACCTCGACGGCTTCCGCCATGACATCCGTCCCTCTCCTCCCCACTCCGCCAAGGTTGTCTCCAAAAGCCCACCGCTCGAGCTAACGGCAATTTATCATTGTGGTGACAGGGGTAAAATTGTAAATACAGTGATGGCATTGGGCCAACTTTATTCCATCTTTTTTAACAAGCCCAGGCATTTGCCGGGTAAACAGTTCGAAAGAGGATTGTCGACCATAAGAGTGGGTAATCATTTGCAAGAGTGATGGTGGGGTTGAGGAAAAAATAATCAAAAAAGTTCGAAAATTGTGCTTCGATGAGATTAAGCATGTTTTATGCAAAACAAACAGAATATGTCCTTCTCTTTTTATCTCAAACCAAATAGAGTCGTAGAGATTGTGATTCATCAGGTTCATTGTTGTTACTCACCAAAGTATTGCTGGGTTGCCTCCAAAAAACTCAATACTTCTTTCGCATCAATTTAACCTCGTAGGCTTCCAACGGTTTCCATAATTGTCTTGATTTACACTGTTTCAAGAAGCAGTTTTTCACTTTGGCATATCAAAGTAAACCTTCCACTGTAAACCAATCCAAGACACACTACTCTTGACATAAAAGATGCAAACCTGTGTTCAAAAAGACCCAATAATTAACAAAATATGAGATCATACAAACAGATAACAACTGGACAAAATAGCCGACTAACTTTCATCGGTCCTAAGGTAAATCGACAAACATCTGAATACCATAGGACCTACGTAGAATACAAGTCATGGAAAACTTCGTTCTCATGTTCCATACAAATCCCATCTGCTACTGCAGCTTATGTCAACATCATAAGAGGTTCATGTTGGCAACCCCTAATCTAAAGAATACATATAAGAATAAACTAGATAATGTGTTATTTCCAAGCAATCAATGTGCTATCACGAGCAAATTCTCTTGAGGGAGGAAGCAGATCGCAGTATTTTTTTTCCCGTCTGCCAATCTGTTCCAAAGATATATAGAATTTTTTTTTCGTAATGTAATCATGTTTCTTTCTCCATTGTGTATCTTTACAACGTGAAACTTCTGTAATTTACGCCCCCATTCAAGTGAGCACTTTATTGACTGCTCTTGGAATACCAGAGCTTCTTTTGACAAATCAAAACCTTTTCCTTCTCCACGTTGTACTCTGTGTCTTGTTTCTGGCATACCCATCTCATCCCCTTGGCCACTGTTGCAATGGCATCTACGAAGTAGTTGGATTCGCGGATTATCGTGTAACCATTAGGACGAAGGATTCGATCCATCTCTAGGAGCACGTATTTCATTTCACACCTGCCACACATATAATGATCAATATTTGTTTTTTTTTTTAAAGCTCCATGACTCTGTAAATTCTACTGCAGCATTATCGATATGAAGACTAGGTAAATTCTACTGCTGCATTACCTATGTGAAGACCAGACTGGAAATGACAATTCTGCAATATACAATTTCTATAAATCATGAAGGTACAATTAGTAATGGTTCAAGAAAAAAAAATCCATTGATTAACCATATCAAATTCGCTCAAGCAATTGTGTTAAAACTACTGGCAGTATAGCAATTGCTAATCTCGGACACAACTTAGCAATCAGAGAACATGCATATTTCAGCAAGGCTGTCGAATCAAATGGGCAGCATGAAGACATGGAAAGAAGAAACTTCGTAAACATGAACCAGTTACTGTAACCAAGAGGCTGAATTAAGTTCCTAAATGCAAGGATGATTTAAGAGAAATAGATTCTGTTATAGAAGATAATTATCATGTTCTGAGGGTTTTAAATCACTGTACAAGAAGATGGACCGTGGAAACTGAGTCCTGATCGGTGGTTTGCCTATCAAGGAAACAATAACAAATACGAAGGAGCTTTACCTGTGACTTTCTGCTGTAAATAAGCCGTCAAGATGGAGGAGATCGTATGTTCTGGGATATGTCGAAAATGCCTCACACCTGAAGAATTACAACATGAAATGACTTTAAATTATCAAACCTTAATAGCACAAAAAAAAACAAGAAGATTTATATCATGGAGCATATAGTGTAGATCTGTATTGTTAAGAATAAATGGAAATATATGAGACTGACAAAAGAAAAAGCAGTAGATCGAGGAAACATGGTCTATCAATGAGTTTCTAAAACATATTGAAATGTGTTGAACTTCAAAATATATTAGTTTCTAAGATAGCTCAAAATAAATAGCATATGGCAAATCCCATATGTTCAATGTTCCAGAGACAGCTTTTAGAATTGATGATAACCTTACCTCAATATGGCCAGGTTTCGTTGAAACAAATAATGATTAATTTAGAGTGGCTTATACTCTTATGAGCTACTTTTCCTACCCAAAAGTCAACCTCAATTTCTAAATCAGAAGATTAAATGATAGAATCTCAGATAGAAAAATACAGACCATACATGAGCATGATACAATAGGGAAAAAAATACAAAAACCTTACAAAAATTTTAAGAGATTTAGGTTTAGAAATGAGAGAATGATTTGCAAGTCACAAAAAATGACCTGAAATTCCTCTGACATTATGACAATGAGGCAAAAAGTGGAGAATTCAACATTTCCACCTGCTAGAAATCCTATCAGACAATTCTCAAGACTTTGTTATTTATCATGAAAATTCATGATGCATTTGATGATCTAGAAAGTGGCCAATATGCCAGAATACATTTCATGCGTTTCTCTAAGGATGGGCAGATAAGACACAATGAGTTCATTGTTCTCACTATAAAGGTTGGCAAATAGAGAAATGGAGAGTTTTGCCGGAATTTTGGTGTTATAAAACTTAGTGCAGCAATGCTAGAAAGTAAATACAATAGCATAAAATGTAAATGACCTTGGCTGTTCAGAGAATATTGTCATAGAAATACGTTCAACAGTGCACTAAAATGATAGATCATCTAAGTGTCCAGCATTCTGAATAACAGCATTAAAAAGCCAAATGCATGAATTGAAATACTTTTATAATTTAACATACCAATCATGGTAGGCTCCGACCAATCCTCGATCATAAATGACTCCAAGACTATGTGTACCATAGGAAGAGACAACATTCATCACCCATACAGGATACTCAATTATTGCTGCAGCAAATCCTCCATACAAGGTGTTCATGTCCATAACATTTCGAATTTTATCGGTTCCAAGCTCTGGCAACAATGACTTGTAATGTTTCACTCTTGTCCTCCATTTACTGCTATCATGCTTGAAACTTTCAGCATTTCCTCCTGGAACTACTGACACACGCTCAGGAGTAATATGCAGCCGTTCGGGCCATTTTGGAGTAGATTTAAGGCTAATCTTCTTGTAGTTCAGGCTTGGAACAGAAATGCATGGACGCAGTGGGACATACCATGCAGCATCCGGATCCGTGCCATCATCACATTTATCTGGGTAATTATCAGATTTTTTAAGTTGATCATAGCAGCTGTTATCAGAAGACTTCTGAAACACAGCAATATCATCTTTTTGTTTGTATAATTTGAAGCACATGCTTGTCAGAAGCTTTTTCAACTTGTCAAAATCTGATTTCTGCTCTTCCACAGTCGTGTTCCATCCACGCCATCTATTTTGATAGTTCACTGGAGGGCCAGAGAGAACCCAAAATCCACCTGGGCGAAGTATCCTGTGCACTTCTAGAAGGTATATTCCACCTACAATTTTATTTGCAGCACACATAAGGCCACAGAATTATGAAAAGGTAAAGACGAACTTTGTAGGATTGAAAATTGATTAAGTGTATGAAGAGGAACGTAGAATTTTATTTATTCTCCTAGTAGATAATGAACTGGAGTTTGAAAGATCTAAAATTTAGAATAATTCTCCTATATATGACGAGCACAAATAATACAAATACTCTTATTCCAAAATGCCTCTTATAAACATTTTGCTTCATTGTAGATACAAAAATGTAACAACTTTATTATTTCTTAGAGGACTCGATGCTTCTTGTATCACTATCTGGATGTATACCCATTTTTCTTCGACGAAATCAGTTCTTATACATTTTCAGAAAAATGATCAATGGTTTATATTCATAAAACCGAACAGCTAATATATTACCGAAACTCGTTCTCTTATAATTTCAAGCAATTTGGTAACTTTATTGATAACAAGTGCATCAAGGGAAGATAAAATACCGAATTCTGTCCATGGAATGAGGCATCTTGAGCAGTGAGCCATATCAAATGAATCCGCTGGGAAAGGAAGGCGTTGAGTGGAAATTATTCCCAAGATGGCTGGAATTCCACGTTCTAAGGCAAACTGAACTTGAGCTTGATGATTATCTCGTGGTGCAAGAGAAACTGTTAAAATTCCACGATCCAACAAGTCACCTCCCCAACTTGCAACCTGTACATGCATAATCTCTTTGAGCACGAACCTTTTTCAAAGAGCAACCTGAATATCCTCTTTTAGAAGCATATAGCATTTACTTTTCATTTGAAATATGATTTCATAGATCTTTTTCAAACCAGTAACCATGAATAATGTAAAATCAATAACTACTACTATTTCGTAATATAACTGATTAACATTCAAATGATAACATTTTATGCTTTTAAAAAATTAATATTTATAACAAAGATAGTACAAGAAAAATACTAACAAATTGTGTTTTAATAAAGATACTCTACTCACCCCACATCCTGTATCAATAGCATTTCGAACGGTCCCATCCTTCATCCCAGGAATTAAGGCTTCCATCAAGTCCACATAAGAGCCTACTCCATTTGGAAACATGGTACCACCACCAGGGAAAATAAACTTCTCCCCTTTCTTCTTCAACCAATGTTGGTTGGATTTCTCCTTATTGATCCAATCATATGGTACATTTCTAAGACCATGAAAAGAAAATCAATACAAACCAGTCAACATAATTTAACTGGAAAATGAAAGACAGACAATTGATAAACATGGACGATTATAACAGCAATAGAAGTCACAACACTTCATATTAACATGTTCAGTTTCTTTCTGCTGATGGACACAGATCAATAATTTATGTTCACAATGACAAATTTGTCTGACCTGTACCAACATTCATTTCTACTCATTGGCCACTTGATTGGTGGTTTATATCCATTTGGAGGGGGCACCAGGCATTCTTTTCTTTCAAAGACAGGTGGACAATGGCGCTCCATAAAACTAAGCCTATAGTTGCCATACTTTCTCCACCGCTGTTTTGGAAAGAAGGGATCAGCAAAATCACCACGAGATAACAACATGACATTCATCCAAGAATACAAAAGAAGGTGACACATTTCCAAGGAGTTTGAACATTGATATTATGTGCGCTTCTCATGCAGTTGTGCGATGTCACCAAGCTAGTAAAGATGCACCATGCATAATTTCTTATAAGGTGCAAACAACAATAATTCACTAGTGCAACATACCGTGGAAAATACAAGAAGGAAAGAAACAAATGATCTGACATACCCTGGGGTCTGTGCATGGTGTATAATCTTGATAATCAATAGTGCACTCTGGGAAGATGATGGGGTTTATTTGAAGAGGAGCAATATTACCATCCTTGTTGGATTGAACCACTGGAGTATCCTCCCTGTTAAAAAAACTGTTCTTCTCGGAGCAATAAAACCCACCAAGATAGAAGGAAAATCCACATAGTACCAGAAACATCAATGTCATTGGAACACTCTTGGAACTTCTATTGGCATTTGCCCCCTTGACATCTTTGCTCTTCATTTTATTTGGTGGAAATGAATTTCTGCATGAAAAAGGAAGCACAACTTTGTCAGAAATGAAGATTGCAACACTGAACTTGCGGCGATTGTTAAAAACAAACCAATCTGGAGATCCATGAAGCATAAACAAAGGAGTTACAAAGAGAAAATCCTCCAAGAGTACCATGTTTCTATTAGATCTCTACCTAACAAGGAAGAACTTATGGTCAATAAATTAGATTAACAAAGACAAAAGATTTGTACAACATTGGCGAAGTGCAACCAGTAAAAGAGTTCAACCAATAATCATATAGTGGTACAACAGGAATCACTAAATAAAAGTTCAGAAAATGAAATATAATGAATGATTGCGAAACATATGGTAAACTACACTTTTGACAACAAGAGAGCTAAAAAAGGGCATTGTAGACAGCCAGATGTTTGTTGTCTGCTTGCAATTGACATGCTCAGGAGAAGTTTATATCCTAACACCGTATAGAATAATTGACTGAAACCATACAAGGACCAGATCTGCAACAATTCATCACAAGCATCTAGATTTCATCAAGGATGTCGTATAATCCAGCAAGGTAAGAGAAAATTCAGATCAATGTAGTCACCGTCTCTTGTAGAATGTCCATAATAGATGACCTAAGCAATTATATGTAAAGCTCCTGCATGTTTAACATGAGTAGATGTTTGGCCTTGAACTTCTTACTAGACTATTAGAATGCATTGAATTGGTGAGGCCCTACAAAATATATATCGAGCATGCTGAATTGTAGACAGCAAATGGTATAAAAAGAATAAGGTATGGGGAAGAAAGAAGAATTTGCACATAGTAAAAAAGAAAAGAAATTTTAATGAATTCAAATTTTAAGTAGAAAACATGGAGACCAATTCAGCAACTCTGCAATTTCTCTATCGGATCATATCGAAGAAAAAATGTAAAGAAAGGGAGATAAGAAGCGAAGGTTAAAAGGAAGAAGACACAACTCTGCAACCAATATGAAATCTGGGATTCCGAAAAACAGAAGAACAACTGGTCCAACCAAGTATAGATCTCCTCTCTCAGACAGAAGGAAGACCCACGAAGTAAAGACCACCACAAGAAAGATAAAAACGCCAGGAACATTAGAACACAAAGAAAACCATACCATCAAGACCCAGATAGCAGAATACCATAGAGAAAGGGTCGGTAATTTGGAGCAGATCTCCCAGAAAGAAGGAAAGACTTAAGTACAGAGTCAAACAATATTCAAACCAACAACCACAAGCCTAAGCGGCCACCATCAATCCCGCAGAGCAGAAGACCCGCATAACATAAACTTCCCCAAGTCAAACCAAACAAAAAACGTTATGAAACGATCGATAGCATAGCCATATGGCCACCAACACTGATCCCGAGCAGATCGCCGAGAAACAATGGAGGAGAGCCATCATGGCACAACGAAGTAGCAGAAACCGAGTAACGACAGCAAGCAAACACAAGCAACTGCAAATCAGTAGGAGGAGGAATGTACCTGTACCTCCCGACTCTGCTCTGGTTCTGGTTCTGGACTTCTCGTTCTTCCCACCAGTGCAGAGAGTAGAACAGAATAGAATGAGACGAGGTCTCTGTTCTCCTCTCTCAAACTGTCGATGACTGAGACTTTTTAATGCCCACTCGGGCTTCTTGCCTTCTTCCCGTCACCTTCCTCCTCTGCCTTGCTGGACTTTGGTATTGGCGGTGCTGTGCTCTCTCTCCATCTCTTTCCCAATCTGTTTTTTTTTTAATATATTATATTTACAGAGAGAGAGAGAGAGAGGGAGGGAGCGCGTTGAAGATACGAAATGAGATTTGAAGGGGGTGAGAAATCAATGACAAAGAACCGCGAAATCGCCATCACAAACACGAAAAATTGGAGGCATGATGTGATTCGGCAGCCGATAGAAATGGATTTGTTGTTGAAACGACAAAATTGGATTCGTTGGCGATTACAGAAGTCTTCAGCAGAATTGACAGCATTTCCATTTTTGCCGGTGAGTGGTAAAAAGCCGCCGCAAAAGGTAAAAGGTCTCACCCGCAGTGCCATCTCGAGGGAAAGCAGCGGGTCCCACGACGTGTACTCAACAGAAACGTTATGGAAATGGGACGAAGGAGTTCATTGGTGGCATGGGGATCGGTTTCGGGACCCACACGGAGAGGGGAGGTGTGGGACTTACCATGTTTTGTTTGGGATTTAATCATTCAGAAGCCTGGTATTGGCGGTCTACCTCTACTATGCATTCTTCTTCTCCTTCTTCTTCTTCTTCTTCTAGAATTTACATCCATATATGGGGGCATATTAATTACCCAGATAGCATCTTGTTAAGTTCCTGCGCTAAATAACACATCTTATGGACCTCAACTTGTATAAGCGTAACCATCCCAGTTTGGTTTGCCAGTAGTGTCTATATTTTATCTGTAAAATGGCTTTGAATCTTTTTAACATGGTCCTGCCCCATGCCCGATGTGAGATCGATGTCAGACCAAATTAATGGTCTCAGACGGGGATCTTCATACATTTTAGTAGTGGCTATTAACTTGACCGGTGATTTAATTGCAACCTCTAGGCACAAAATCGCACCCAATTGCTTCCGAGGTAGGAAAAGAATGTGAAAGTAGCAAGGAAACAAAGTCAGCAGCAACGTCACCGACAGATCCATACAATTTCTTAAGAGGAAGGTATCTGCACTACTGGTCCACAACTCTATGCCGTATACCATCCTCCTCCCCCCTACTTCATGTTGTTTAAGACCATCATCTATAATTTATAAACACGTTCGAATGGGTCCATAGGTAGTTGCTATAATTTGCCTGAAATAGACACGATCGTTGATCTCATCGTGGAGCGACGTTCTAGTGCACCGACAAGATGACTTCTGTGGAACATACAGTCATACAAGGGTCTAGTAGTATAACTGACGTCAAATCGTTTCCCCTTGGTAAAAAGAGTGCAGTGATAAACCCCATGTATGTAATCGGACAATGAATTACACAACCCATAGATATGTATACACCAAAAAGATAGAATGAGTCTAAAGATTCTCTTGTTTGAAGTAAGACACTTCTTAAATCTTTCAAATATTTCATTACATGTTAATCATATGAAACGTCTAAATATTAGATATTGATCTAAATTGTCTACAAAGAGTACTGATCAAAAATCAAGTTAATCCAAGACTTTTTGTTTAATAATCTGACTTACAAAAATTCAATGGTTTCATATTAACTCGTAAAAATTATGATTTTATAAATACATTGTTTATTAACATATAAATTTTAAAATCATTTCATTTTTAAATAGTAAATATCACGATGAATGTTGATTAAATCTACTATTTAGATTTCACATCTAATGGACAAATTTTAAGATATGTATATAAATTCATGACTCCGGATGCTTATTTCTATTTAGAAAAATTTTACCTATTATATTAATAATTGAAATATAAAAATTAATTGATTTTTTTTATATTGATTTTATATATAACATACAACATACCGTATGAATGAAAATTTAATATCACTTATACATTTAAAAATAATATAAAATTCAATCAACATCAAATAACCTCCTACACTTGTTCTTTTGTTACCAACGACACAACATGAGACCCATACTCTCACCACCACATGTAGGGTTACCTTTTTGACATTCGTTTCTTTGTTGCTGCATAGGGATATGTGTAACTCACTGCTAATGGATGTTTTGAGAACGTACGTTGCATAGTTTTTGATTATCTTGTTATATATATATATAGAAAATTTAATTGTAAATTTTAAAATCAAAATGTAATCAATGGATTTTAATCTAAATCTTTTAGATCAAATAGATACTAAAAATTACATCATTTAAAAATTTCTAATATACAGATCTATTCATATACAAAGTCAATGACTCTTTATGAGTTATAATTAATCATGATTAACATACCTCAGATTATTAAACTAGAAGTTCTAAAATAATTTGAAATTTTATATATGTTCATCTTAAAGAATGTAGATGACATCTAATGATTTAGATTTTTAATTTAATAGTTAGATATTAAGATATAAAAGTTGTCCTTAAAATACTTAGACGAGAACATATTCTTAACAGAATATTATCTTATATATACATATATATATAACACGTTAATCAAAAGCTGTGTGTGTTCTTTCTTTCTTTTTTGTTATCGGATGAATTTTTACGCATGTCTCAGGATTTGAATCCGAAAACAGTAACAAGTTTAAAGTTCCCCCAATCACTATGACAATGAGCAATTGTCAAGCTGTTTGTGTTCTCAAAACATCCATTTCATTTTCCGAAAACAAAAATCCATTTCTTGATTAAATATTAGGAGTGAGAAACACAAATCCCTTCGCAACAAGAAGTGAATGTCAAAAGGGTTGGCCTACATGGATGTTATAATGAAAAAAGTGTGGGTCTCACGTAGTGGTGCTGAAAACGTGAAAAGTTCGTTTTCCATGCAAGAGAGTGGAGCCGACGTCGATAGGTAGGTAGCAACATACGTACAGTACCAGACAGCTTTAATGGCTGACAGCTTTGGGTGAGATCGATGAGTTTCCCCGGCGAATCCGACGTTCTTATCCGCACCATTGGTTTGCTTTCAGATGCTACAGTGTCATGCAATTGCATTATCATAATATCTGGTTGTCACAATGTCAACTCTCCCAATCCAATTGGACATGATTAATTACTAGCAATCGTCGTGGTCGTTACCAAACACTACCTAAGACTATGGCTAAGATTTTCACTTAAGCTTCTTACGAGACTCTCATGGGATTGTAGCGGCGATGGTATAGATGGTGGAGGAGGGAGGAGAGGTTTACGACAAGTAGGATGGATGACGACAAGGAGGAGGGTGGTGGTAATATAGGTAAGCGACGACGATGAGGGGAGGACAGCAGTAGTGAGGGGTGGATGGGTAGATAGTGGCAGGAGAGAGTGGAGGGCGAGAGGCTCAAGGGGAAGGCTGTGGGGATCGATGGGAGGGAGGAGAGGACAACAAGGAATAGGGAAGTGCAATGGTAGTATAGGTGGGTGGCAAGAGGGAGGAGAAGGGTGTGTGATAAGGGCAAGGGGATGGCGATGACATGTGATGGCGAGCAACCAAGGGGAGAGAACGGCGACAGGCACAAGGGGAGGATACAACAGGGGTGACAGGACTATGCTAGGTGGGGTTAGCTACTACAAGTTTTTTTTAGGAGGCGTGGGGTTGGAAGGGTTTTAACAATGGAATGCAAATGATTTTGAATTTTGAATTTTAAAATGAAAATTTTAGGTGATTTATAAAAGTGATTTCTAGTTTGATCAAAACTAAATCATAGAATTATTTTCATAATAAACGGACAAGATCAATGACCTCAAGATCTAAAGTAAAGACATGTCTCTCTAGATATTAACTATATATATATATAGGAAAATATAGAATGAGCATAGGAGCTCACTTTATATAAATTAAGCTCTAATATCATTTTCATAATCCATAAGTGATCAAATTTTCAACTGTAAGATATGATCTATGTCATATGTAAAATCAACATACAAAAAATCAATTAATTTTAAAATTTCAATTATAAGTATCATGAGTAGATAAAAATTTCTATATAAAAATAAGCCTATAAATCATGAATTGACATGCATATCTTAAAATTTGTCCATTAGATGTGAAATCCCAATGGTTGATTTAATCAACATTCATTATGATATTTACCATTTAAAAATGAAGTGATTTTGAAATTTATATGTCAATAAATAATGTATTCATAAAATCATATTTTTTACAAATTAATATAAAACTGTTGAATTTTTGCAAGTTAAATTGTTGGGGGGGGTGGGGGGTGGTGAGGAGGAAAGGGTGGTGTGGAGGGTGTTGGGGACTAGCGAAAGTGGATGAGGATACGTCGGCATCCAAGGGGGAGGGAGCATAACATGGCAGCAAGCGTCAAGGATGGGGTGTGCGAGTTATTCTTTTAATGTGAGAAGGGGAGTGGGTTTTAATAATAGGATGATTAGAGGGATTTTGAAATTTGAAATTTAAAATTTTGATGGTTTTCAAACTATTTTCTGAATTTGATTACAATCAAATCAAATAGATGATCTTCATGATGGATGGATGGATAGGATTAAAGACTTCACCATCTAAAAGTAAGGATAAACCTCTCCTGATATTAACTCTCTCTCTCTCTCTATCTATCTCTTTACACACACGCACAGAGTATGATTAGATAGGACCTGGTCCTACTTAGGTTAAGTGAAGCCTATGTATTTATTTCAGTAAACCATGTTCAGTTTCATCCATAAATTACTGAGAAATTATTCAATATTTACTAAAAAAAATAAACACAATAAACATTGAAATTATTTTTTCAGAAACTGTAAATTACATACACACTATTTACTAAAAAATACATGGACTCTACTTATCCTTAAGTAGGGCCAGCCCTATCTGAAATTTGCATATATATATTTGTTACCATGACGGTGATTACTTGTGCGTAGCGTCGAACACATCAAACCGAGCAAAGCCACTGCAAAAATCATGGTGGAAAAGTAATAAAAAAATATTAAAAGAAGATTAAAGTCGCCACTTAATCTATTTAAAACGGAAGACAATGAAAACCGCACAAAATGAAAAAATACAAAGAAAATAATGCAAATATGCATGATTTGTGTCAAAAGAAAAGTCATTACGCACCAAAAAGTTGGGTAAGAATTCCTGTTACCCACGGAAAGTTACTATGCACTCCCACGCTCTTTTGTAGTTTTTCGCTCGTTTAAATGGCTATGTTCGCTTAAAGCCTGTTTATATATGCCCAAGGATAATATGCAATGCCATGTAGATGAAATGCCTATGCCTAATACTATGCAAATAGAAGTAGTGTGGGACATGATCTACTGCTCAGCCATGCTACCCAAACTTTGAATCAGGTATCGATACAAAGAGATTGCGCCAATTAAGCTTGATTAAACACCCGATTCGCAAGTGAATGGATAGCAAACCTCCTCACTTTATGCTGTGCAAAGCTAGTACTAACAAGGGGAAGGTGAATCCAAGGACGAAAGACGACTCGAAAACACTAATAAAAAGCAAAAAAAGGATAAAACATGAAGTCGCCACCTAGTCTATTAAAACGAGAAAACAAGGAAAACCATATTGAAAAACAAACTCAAAACTGAATGTAAAATAAAAGATGACTCATGCCTAATGGATACGACACATGGATCATTGCGAACTGGAGAAAGGATAAGGACTTCTATTACTTGCGGAGAAAGTGTTAGGCACCCCTACACGCCCGACGAGTTGGTCTTTCTCGAAATTCACTCGCCTGCATAGTTTTGTGGGCACTTAAACGCCAATTAGTGTGGCTATATAGATGAGAATTAAAACAAAGTACTCAAAAAGATGGCATCATGTCAATAAAAAAGCATAATCAGACCAGAAGCGTAAAGCGAT
>JAMKQA010022875.1:0-19210 GCA_024699735.1 Posidonia australis
GGAATCGGAGTTTCTAGCCGCGCATCGAGATCCTAGAGGTGAGCCTGGTTACAGTCTTTTTATTCTGTGATTTGTGTAATTAGGCTTGTGATGCTATTATTTGGTAGCGTGCCCGGGTTCGGGCCGTTACAGTTGTCCCCCAAATCTAAGCAGTAGGTGTCAACTCCTTCCACATCTAAATAGGTATTGTTACCCATATAGATGTGTTGTTCCTTAGGACTGAATTCTTTGATTGATTCTAATCTTTGTTTGGTTTTGGCAATGTGTCTTGTAGCACCAGAATCTACCTACCACTCATTTGTATTGGGAGTTACAACATTATTACATTCAGTGACACAAATAAAGACTATTTTATTCTTCTGTTCCGAGGTCTTGCCTTTGTTTCCATTCCTATTTGGGTAATTTTCTCTGTAGTGACGAAATTGGCCACATACATGGTAA
This sequence comes from Posidonia australis, assembly GCA_024699735.1. Lineage (NCBI taxonomy): Eukaryota > Viridiplantae > Streptophyta > Magnoliopsida > Alismatales > Posidoniaceae > Posidonia > Posidonia australis. Next base: position 442 of record JAMKQA010022875.1, read on the forward strand.
GAACCTTGTAGTCTTTTTCTTGGATTTAGCTTGAAGTTCTTGTTGTATCCATTCTTTCTCTTGTTATTCTTTGGCTTACATTGTGCAACATTTACTTCGTTTAAATTGGTTTCATATTTCTTTCTGCTAGCCATAATTTCCTGTTCTGTGGCCAACCTAGTAGGCAGTTCAGAAAGTTGAATTGGGGTTGACCTAAGAGATGTGGTTACCATGTCGTAGTTATGTGAGAGACTATTTAAAATTGTAGCTATTTGCAGTTTTTCAGGAATATGGGTTCCTGCAATAGTCAAGTCCTTAGTCATAACTATCATGCCATTTATGTGTTCCACTACATTTTGTTCCTCAAGCATTTTGCAAGAGTTATACCTTTGAAGGAGAAGTTGAGTTGTTATTTCTGTTGTTTTATCATATTTTTCCTTTAAAACATTCCACAAGATGTAGTGTATATTTCAAAAATTTTTAATAAACAATCCTCCATAAACATGAACATAAGGTTTTTAGCCTTTTTGTCATCAATTTTTAATTTTTCATGTTTTTTAATTTCCACTTCAGAAACGTCATTTGGCAACTCCGGAGGATTAGCTTCTATAACATTTTCAATATTGTCATATTCTAGTACATGTCTGATTTTTCGGTACCACATCTCATAGTTAGCCCCATTCAATTTCTCTATCCTAGCCAATTTGCTTGTGAACAGTTTGCTAGTTATTTTTCAAATCTACAACAAATAATAAAATTCTAAATTTAAAATTTGTTATTTAAATTTCAACAAGAAATTTAATTCCAAATAAACTCTATTATTTGATAAAGTTTAATTCCAAAAATCAAGCAAAGTTTCAATTTCCAACTTAAATCATGCAAGAGATATAATTTTAAATAATCATGCAAGATTATCATAAAACTTTAAAAAGATATATAAGTTCTAGAATCAAAATGCAAAGGAACAAGCCAATGCACCAGAACAGGTGCGCCTGTGTGGTGCGCTTGCACTATGCGCCACCTAGGTGCGCCTGCCAAGTGCGCCACTTAGATGTGCCTGGGAGGTGCGCCTGCCAAGTCCGCCACTTAGGTGCGCCTGGTAGGTTATTAAAACAGATTTTGTAATTTTTAATCACTTATTAATCAAGATCTTAATTAATCAAATATGCAACTAAATTTAAGTTTTAAGTTCTTAACAATAGATATTTACCATTCCTAAAACAAGCAAAAATTTAATCACCAATATCTTAGATTCCTTATCAAACATGCAATGATATGTAAGATATGAATTCCTAAAGATTATTAATCTTTATAACAGATTATTTTCGAATTTTATATAATGATTACTTGACTTTTTAATTTCAGAGATAATGCAAAAAATTTGATTCTAAATTTACAACTTCAAACTTACATATTCTAATCAAGATGTAAATAATATGTATTTAAAAATATTTAAACATGCTAACCTAACTGCTTGTTTTTAAATTAATCAAGCATGTAATATATATATGCAACCACCCCTCTTTTCTCCTTAGTTAGAAAAATAAAATGCCTAACCCGTGAAGATGAAAATGCGGGCTGAGAAAGAGGGCAGAAACAGAGGACGCGTGCTGGGAAGGGAGCTTTCCAACATGGGTGGCAGTGCAGGGGTGTTCGCAGGTGCAGGAGAGCGGCGGTGGGGCGTGCGGACAGCAGTGCATGTGCGCAGGCTGCAGCGCGTGGTGATGAACGCGGGCAGGGGTGGGACGGAGGCGCGGATGGTCGCGCAGGCGAGATCGTGGGTTGTAGGGGAGGGATTTTCCGGACTGTTGGGCGGACAGCGGCGGAACGTGGCTTTGATACCACTTGAAGGTCGTCGGATGGGGGCGCCGACGAGATAGAGAATTCCAAGAAACAAGGTATGTTTTCCGATGATCTTTTCTCTTTGTTTTCCTGTCTATTTATAGTAGAGCTACAACACATCTACCACCCTCCGCCTCTAGTAATGGCTCTTCCTCATTAACGCTGACCATTAACTTCGACGAATCAATGCCATTAAACTAGGGAGTTTGTTTCCTCCTTTGACCACATTGACTGTAACGATGGTCTTTATGACCACCAGTCAACAATATTGGCGTTGAATTCCTAAACCTTAGAGTTAGGTCTAGTATTGAAAATATTTAAATGAGGTTTCCCATTTAGATAAATAATACAAATGAAAGACACACAAGTAATAATTCACGTAATTAAAAATCTTCAGATACCCCACACATTCTGACCTATGCATAGTCTGTATGGTTTTTGTACCTCGAGCCGATTTATAACTCTAGATTCTCCTCCTCCGAGGAATTCTAGATATAATAAAACATACGCTTATTAACATTATTGTCGTGCTGACACGCAAGACCATGGAATTATCCTAATTCCCAATTACGGAATTTGAATCCAGTCACAAGTCAGGTGGAAACAACACGCCAATCGAACATCAAGACTTCGCAGGGTCCATTTCCAGACTACTGTTTCGTTGAACATATGAATAAGTTTCATCGATTCAAGCAATTGAATTAGTCAAAATATCTTTTTTGGAAACGATAATAATATTAGTAAGAATTCTTGTTTATGAGTCCACAATCAGGAACAATAAAAAACAAAGTTCCAAGTATTACAAAAAGACTAAGGATCCAGAAGATCCAGAAGAAATCGAAATTAACTTGGCCAATGTAATACATATATGGCCAGAATCATCTAAAAATCATTAAGTTATAACTCCCATTCAACAGAATATCACAGAGATTAATGAAATGAAACAAGATCAGGAGGAATGATTTTCAGAGGAGATGTGAGCAGAAGGCTTGACTTTAGCAAGGACATTTGCTGAGAAAATAAGAGTCCTAAGATTTAGATTCACAGATGCCCCCATGTTTGAATGGTCCATGCTCCAAGAGTTTTGCATGTCTGAGACGGATTGTATTAAAGCATCCCTTTCAAAACCTATACCCAAGTTTACTGTCCAAGCATACATAAGGGAAATAATATGAAGTATAGTGAGCCTACATGAATTAGCTAAATTATGAAAAATTCTACTATTTCTCTCCTTCTAAATACTCCAGATCACAGTCAGAATAAACACATGCCATCCATGGTCAGATAATGCAAAGGCACAATGAAGCTTATATCTGAAGAAGTCATCTATATGATAATACACAGGATACATAAGATTATTAACAAAAAACTTCCAAACAGAAGCTGCAAAAGGACAATGGATAAGCAGATGTGAAACTGTTTCACAATAGCAATTGCACATAGAACATAATTCCTGGCCATACCAACCCTTTTTTTAAGATTATCTCTTGTTAGTATCTTGTTTGATACTGCTAGTCAAGTAAATAGTTTAACTTTTAGTGGCACCCAAGCCTTCCAAATGGGATTATACAAGTGAAATCTTAGTCCACCGTCATTTATAGCTTTATAACATGAATTAACTGTGAAAGAGAAATTGTATTCAGGCTGCCAATTGATTTTGTCTTTTTCCAATTGAAGCTGAAATCTAGATAATATATCTGCCAATTGGCTCACTTGGGACAGAAGAACTTACTGATTAACTTGTTGCACAGCGCTACTGTTGAGGTCAAATAATCCTTGAAAATCACTCCCAAATAGATGTATAACCCTTTTCACAGATGCCTTCTTGTGTTTAGCCATTTTGTACAGATCCGGAAATTTGTATTTTAGAGGGGAGCCATTAATCCAATTATTTTCCCAAAATATGGTATCCTCACCATTGCCTACTTCTATTAATGTAAAACAGTTAAGAATGTTGAAGCAAGTCTTAAGTTGTTGCCAAATTGGGGAGCATTTTCTATTTGATAAATTAAGCAAGGCCCCTAGCCCAGATCTAAAACAGTATCTGGCTTTTAATAAGATGGGCCAGTTTAAAATTGGGGCACAAGTCCAGAGTTTCCATAATAATTTACATTTAAGGGCCACACTAAAATTTCTAAGATTGATAATGCCCCAACCCTTATGTTCTTTGGACCTACATAAAGCTACCCATTGAATTAAGTGATATCTCTTGTTGTTTGAAGGTGTAGATTGCCAAAGGAATCTACTTCTAAGCCGATTAATTTCCTTTTCAACCCTTTTGGGAAGGTGTAGTACAGAAAGATAGTAGGTTGGGATAGCAGATAATATAGTGTTTACTAGAGTTAATCTGCCTCCTAAAGAAAGGATTTTTGCCTTCCATGTTGACAACTTGTTTGAGATCTTCTCTATGACTGGTGTCCAATCATTATATATGGCCTTTCTATGATGCAATGGAAGACTTAGGTAGCTAATTGGTAAAGTTCCAACTTGGCATCCTAGAATGTCACACCCATATTCCACTGCAGTCCTAGGGACATCCACACCAGTCAAAGAGGACTTTTTGAAATTTATCTTAAGTCCACAATAGGTTTGAAAACAACAGAGAATTCTTTTAATATTTATCAAGTTATTTGTTTCTGAGGAGAGAAAGAGAATTGTATCATCAGCATATTGAATGTTAATTATATTTGGACCATCATTTGGAAGTTGGATCCCCGAGATGAGTTTTTTATTTGCTGCCAGTGACTGCATCCTGTTTAAAATATGGGAGATAACAATAAACAAAAGAGGGAACAGAGAGTCTCCTTGCCTAAGTCCATTAGTTGCACCAAAGAATCCCGTAGGAGATCCATTTGCTAAGATGGAGAACCTAGCAGTTGAAATACACATATACATCTAAGGGATCCATTTATCTCCACAACCAAGTCCCTTAAGAGAGCTCAGTAAAAACTCCCAATTCACATTGTCAAAGGCTTTCTTAAAGTCTAATTTCAGGATAAAACCAGGAACATTTGCAGTCTTCATGTAATTTAATGTTTTTTGAGCACCCAAGAAACAATCACCAATGTATCTCCGAAAGAGGAAGGCACACTGAGAGTCATCAATGATATCATTTAAGGGAGGAGTAAACCTAGTGGCTAGACATTTACTAATGATCTTGTAAGTACCATTGAGTAAGCTGATTGGCCTGTAATCTTTGACACATTCTGCACCTTCTTTCTTAGGGATAAGAACTATGAAAGTTTGATTTATTAGCCTGAGAAAATCTGGATTTGAGACCAGGTATAGTTTATGGAAAATTGCCATTAAATCATGATGCAGAAGTTTCTAGAATTCTTGAAAAAATAATAAGGAGAATCTATCAGGGTCAGGGGATTTATCTCTAGGAAGGTCAAAAGTACTTTTTTTAACTTCAACTATGGTGAATTCTTCCTTTAGAAAATCTGGGTTGGTGATCTTCCTAGGTAGCAGGGATTCCCAGTTCAGAGATACCCTTAACCTAGAGCTCTCGTTAAATTGCTGAGTAAAGTGATTTTCAAGCTCAAGGCAAATCAGAGAAGGGGAAGTCAGAAGACTATCATTAACTTTAAGAGAGGAAATTGTGTTTATTCTTCTACGACATTTAAACATATTATGAAAAAAAGCAGTGTTCAAATCCCCCTCCTTCAACCATTGAACCCTAGACTTCTGTTTCCAATATGTCTCTTGTTCTAAAAGGAGGTTAAGATGTTCCATTCTGAGGTTTTTCTTGATGTTCAAAGTAGCATTATCAAGTAATTGTATTTCAACCATGAGATCTATCCTCATGATCTGAGATTCTATACATTCTAACCTTTTTTTTCTCCCCTTCCTCTTCGGGATGACCCAACTCCTGATCTGTTTCTTTAGGTTTTTAAGTTTGAAAGCAAAGTTAACAAGGGGAGAGTTTGATTTAAAAATAATGTCTGAGTTTGTCCAGTAGTTGGAGATGAAATTGTGACATCCCTCCAAGCATAACCAGGACTTGTAAAATTTAAAAGGGGTTGGCCCCCTGTCCCTAATTTTAGTGTCAAGCAAGATTGGAGTATGATCTGAGACAACCCTAGCCTTGCCAACACACAAGGTGTCAGGATTTGAGATTACCCAACTAGGGGAGATAAGAAACCTGTCCAACTTAACCATAGTTGGAGGAGTTTGAAAATTGGACCAGGTGTATTGGCAGTTGTTTGGAGAAAGATCCATTAATTGATTGTGATTTATAAAATCATTAAATTTTGTCATGGCAGGAGATACACTAGAATTTGATGAGTGTTCAAAAGAATATCTAGTGATATTAAAGTCCCCCCCAATCACACAATTTGCATTGACTGTTTTGCTCAAATTTTCTACTTCAATAAGGAAATCTGATTTAAATCTGAGTTCACAAGGTCCATATACCCCAGTAAGCCACCATTCCATCCCATCCTTCCAATTTTCAAGTTTAATTGAAAGGCTATAAGTGGCTAGAGAAGTGGATATTATATTACACAATTTATCATTCCAACCAATTAAAATACCTCTAGAAGCCCCAAGAGAGGGTAAGTGGGTCCAGTTACTTATTCTCCCTCCTCCCAGAATTCTGAGGGGAGATGGAGTATAGTCTTCTTTTTTTGTTTCACTGATGATGATTATATCACAATTATTCATTCTTATTAAGTTTCTCACCGCACTTTTTTTCTTACTGTTTCCTAGTCCCCTAATGTTTCAGGCAGCAATAATCATTAAGAAACATGTGACAAACGAAGAGAAGCAAAATTCTCCTCAAAATTTTATAGATTGTCTAGATTAACAGGAGTTAGACCTTGGTTTGCTCTTACAAAGTTTAGAAAATCTTTGGCATCATCTAAATTTTGTAAATCAATACCAACATCATTGCAAATAATTTTGAACTGTTTATATGAATCCCAGTTTAGGACCTCATTAATTATATTATTACAAGAAGAATCATCTATACTAAGAGGCATAGATGTAGAAACGAAGTTAGAACCAGAGAGATTATTTGAATCATCTGAATGCTCTTGATGAGAGGTGAAAGTACCTGGAGCGTGAACAGGAGTAGTTGGCTAAGAGTGTAGCCTATCCTTAGTGCCAGAGCCCAAGTCATCCTGCTCACGACAGTCAAAAACCGCCAAGACCTTCTTGAATTTTGCCAAAGAAATATTCCTTGCCCGTATTTCCTCCTCCACAAACTTTGCAGCTTCAGCTAGTCCCGGATTCTCTGTTGTATTGACTTTAGTGGCAGGGACAAGAGTAGGGAGGGCCCCGAAAGAAGGGGTATTAGGGGTTGGGAGAAGGCCCGCAGAGGTGGTGGCAGAGGTGGGTTGAAAGGAGTAAGAAGGACTGGCAATCCTAGTCCAAACATTATTACCAGGTTGGGGGCCCTTGCCATTTTTTCCACCCCTCCATCCCTTATTATTTTTGAGAGGCCTACGAGTAGGGGGTGACCTCCTAAGGGCAGAAGAAGTGAGTGTGTTATTCTTTTTGGGCCAAGGAGGAAGAGATGCAGAGGCTGAGGAGGATGAAGGACATAAGTCTCAGCAACTTCTAAATTTGATGGGGTAGACTAGCCTTCCAAAAGCAAAAAATCTGGTATCTAGGATTTCTTTTCCAGGATGCAGACGAACCTTAACTTTCGCGAAACCTAGGAACTTGAAGCGGTCTATGGAGGTGTCCACTTCCAACATATCAGCAAATTCAGAGACCATGTGGGAAAAGAGGTTTATGTTCCATAGGTGATGTGGTATACCCTTTAATCTAATCCAGACACCTTCTTCTTTCAGAGTAAACACAGCATTAGAATTTACAGACCATGGAACATAGGATGCTGGTAGCATTTGAAGAGTGGATCCATATAAGTTAAGGGCCTCATTCCTAGAAGAGATAGAAGTAAACTTAATCAGAAATTTGTCAGGGGAGAAGTCCAGCACTTCTACGAAGGTGGAGGCAGGCCAGTTCGTGCGAAGGTGTTTCTCTAGGGTAAACTTTGACAGATGTGGGGAGTGGACAGTAACAATCGTACAACAAGATAGGCAGTGAAGTTGGACATAAACAGATTTAGAAAGTGGAAGGGGATTTGGGGCATGAGGGTTGAGCCCAGTCGTCATCTCAGGAGCAAGGATGAGCTGTTGAGCCCAGTCGTCATCTCAGGAGCAGGGATGAGCTTAGAGTCCTGCATAAATTTGCAGATAGCTACTGAGTGTGAGAGAGAAGAGCATTTGTAACAAGCACCATTATATCTGCAAAATTTATTTGTATGTCCACGAAGACCGCAAGCAAAACATCACCCATGTTTTCTACAGAAGCTTACCAGAGGCGAGACACTTCTTTGCCGTGAAACTACCTCCCAAAGGTCCAAAGAGTTTTCGAGAGCAGATAGAGAAGACGCCAAGGAAGGCACAGAAGGGTATTCCTCAAGTGAGCAATGTCGGTCTGAAAGCACCTGAGAGGCTCTGATAGGAGAGGCAAGGGGAACAAAGCGAGAGCCAGAGATAGTAGAAGGTGTCAAGCCACAATACAGGTTATTTGAAACAGAAGTATTGTCAGGCCAAGTACTAGACTCCACTCTAGAAGAAATTCCAGTGTCAGAGATACGGACGATATTCAAGGGAGAAGGTGAAGAGCCGTTGTCAGAAGTCGTACCCGACAATAAATTGTTTGAACAAAAGGGAGGCCAAATTGCTCTTGTTCAAAGTGGGTATTAACGCAGCAAAAATATCATGATCGTAATTAATGATTCCATTAGCCTCACTATCGTGCCGTTTGGCCCTTAAAGTCCAATCAGGGTAATTAACTAGATTAAAAATGAGTAAATTAGGAGGGGAGAAAGTGGAGAAGTTCCACACAGATCGCGAGGCGTCAAAAAGTGGCGTCGTGGTACAATTATGTTCTCAGGAAACACCCGCAAGGGGTGCGTCTTCTCCGACGAGTCAGTGATCCCCGATCGGCCAGGGAATAACCCTAGTTGAAGCCGTTGGAACCAAAATAGTATCTGTCGGAGATAAACTCCAATCCATAGACTTGCTATCATAATCCGTAACTAAAGAAATTTTTTAACAATGTGACTTTTAACGTCACCCTCAGAGTCACGATTAAACCTATCAGATTCAGGCAAACAACTTGCCGAAACCCTAGAAATGCTTCGATCAGAGTAATGCTTTATCTTAAAACATCAAATATTCCAGCAATTGCCATAATAAATACTATAACTCAAGATGCATAACAAGAGACAATCTAATCGAGAAGGAAATAATGCATACAATCTAGAAGAAAGATCAACATACAAATCTATAAAGGGATCTAGCAAATAGTGTCCCTCAGTTCTCTAGAAAGACTGAATCTCCCCGAAACAGATTAGGGACGAGAAAAATCGCCCCCAAAGTAGGAGACGCACCAGTGGACTGTCCAGCTGCAGATCAAAGCTCACCCTAGGGCAAGCCCTCAGATCGGTGAGCGGAAAAGGGGAGGTACAGTGTGTTTTGACTTTAATGCAGACCTGCGGGTTTTTTACCTCGCAGGGAGGAGGCCGACGTTAGCGAGAGGCCGGAACTGAGGGGGATGGGATAACCGGAGAGAAATCTTCTGCATCCTCCTCAAGCAGCCAGTTTTTGAAAGCGTGCCAGTTGAATCTGGTAGCCTTGTACAAAAGGACGCGAGCAGAGCGTCGACGGCGCCCCATCTGCCGATCATAGGATGCAGGAAGTCGAAGGTCGCAGAGAGTCGCTAGGGCTTCAGTTGCCAGAACACAGTGTTAATTAAGGAGGGAATTTGTGTAGTCGTAGATTAGCAGGTTTGGTAATTAGTCAAAATATCTTTTTTTTTTGGCAATGGTAAGTAGTATTAGATATCTATCCCAAGGGAATAATTTCAGGGGAATCAGGAGTCCATAGTGCATAAAAAGAAACAGAGAAAGCAAGGCAATGTTCATGCCATTAATACAGACCAACCAGCAGAGCTGGCAATAAAGTTCCAATGTATAAAAAACAATTAATACTACTGCCCCATATCTTCAGTGGCAGCAGTTTGGTGTAAGGTGGTGTCAGTAGATGGAGGAGGAACATCTGAAGAGGCTGTGAGGTTTTCAGCTCAAGCAGCTTTCATAGAGGTTAATGAGTTCCTCAGATCCTCCTTCTCAAACCCTGGTAAAAGAGAATCTAACCAATGCCCCATTAGTCTAATGATATCGGAAATTATAACATAAGAAGGTTTAAAAGAACCACGAAAAATTCTGCTGTTTCTTTCTTTCCAGGTTACCTAGAGAATAACTTGAATCAAAACAAACCAACTGCAGTTGTTTAATTGAAATTTAAGCGCAGGTTTATGCTAATATAAGTAACACAGATTATAAAATCCAGGGTATAATTGGGAACATAAGAAAAACTGCCAAATCTAGGAAACAAATTCACAGAACATAAATAAATGGTTATTAGTTTCTATATTCCGGTTGCAGAAAATACAACTAGATGAGCCAGCCCATCCTATTTTTGTCAAGTTCTCCTTAGTAAGATTCTTATTGTGAATAACAAGCCAGGAGAATAGCTTAACCTTGAGAGGGGCCCAGGTCTACCATACTTGCTCAAAAAAATTGAATCTAAGTCCATCATCATTCAATACGTTATAGCAGGATTTAACTGAGAAGTTAGAAGAAGAGGTTGGGGTCCAGGATATACCATCCCTCTCCACCCTTAGAGTAACAGATTGAATAATTTGTACCAGCAAATCAAGTTGAAATTGCAATACATTGTATTCATAAAACTGTACTTTGAAATAGTCGATCAACTTATTAAAATCGAATCCAAAAATGTTACAGATTCCATGATTTCCATAATTAGTCAAAATATCTTTGATTCCATAATTTCCGCTAACGTTCAAGTTCTAGCGGTGCCAACAACCAACCACCCCGACAAGGAACGGGAAGTGTCCTTTTCCGTCGGAACAAGCAAAGCCCATTAGATATCCATAGCGGACCTAAAACAGATAAAGGCATACGAATATGGACAATCTCAGCCTTGTAGGGACCAGGACCATGATGCGAATGCTGCTGGAGTTCGTGTGGCCCATCTGACAAACGAAGGCCTCGAGTAGCTTCTTTTTGGTACCCGATGTTTTTCCGAGTATCTTGATGAGGGGTGGACAGAATTTTGCGACATTGTTTATATATGACAGAAAATGACAAGAAGTCCAGCAGCTTGGCTGTGCATCCAATAATGCAGTTCCACCTACAGAATATAATGTTTTACTGCGATCTTAAACGACACCTCAGTTTTTTTTTCTTTCCAAAAACTACATTTTCTGTTGTCAGCAGTTTTTTTTAGTTCAAATCTCAGAAAAGTTAATAACTACTTTTGGGGAAAAAATTGACTCATTTGGAACTATTTTTTCCCAGAAACAAGTTTGTTTGTTTTGTTTTGTTTTTTGCAAAAGCTCCACTTTCAAATGGGACCTAGATGATGTTATGGCTCTGAAGGCTTGGCAACATAATGAATCACGTAGACAAGCACATCTTCCCAATCTAAGAATCATAGTTTTGCCCCAACTTCCAAATAATTTGGTGCATTTGATTTTTTTTTTTTTTTTGGGTAAAGGTTTAGATATTATATATTTTTCATCGGCTTTAATTGCCAGGTAAGAAAAACATTGTACTGTATATGATATTACAAATCCATAGGCAAACATCCCAAAAAATTGTCCAAAAGTTACACCAAAAATGCTTTAGAACAGCAACTATTCAGAAAGAGAATTAGATATCATCAGGGAGCAGAATTCCTCTCCCTGAGTTGACAAGGGGCATGTGGTGCATTTGGTTTTTAACTTCTGGAAGTGTAGATTCCAACAAAAGTCCAAAACATCTCGAAACTATTGCAAATTGAATAATAGATCACAACTTCTGAAGCTCTAATTTCTATCACATGGAAAATATATATTAAACATGGATTCTATAGAAGCTAGCGTTGGACTATTTCTATCAGATGCTATGGAATTTATATTTTCCCCCCAAATTGTCCATATAAGGTTCAAGTATTTTAAGATTTGGAGGAGAATAAATGAGTCTATTGACATTGATTTTAAAATTCAGAATCTATATATTCTTATTTTTGTTAAACAAGAATCTACACATTATAATGGAAATCAATTTCTACAGGAAAAAAAATAGAATGTAACTTATAATAGAAGTGCAACCAAATATATCCTAAATGTGAGTTATGCAAAAGCTAGTCTATAAAAGAAGGGACAAATTCCTACATCCCATTACAACTTATTTTATTTTTTTAACCTTTACATAGCATTTGCACAAGATAAGAATGACCAAACAATAAAATATTCAAAAGTCTAACAAAATCAAAGTTTGTCAAAGTTAAAGCAAGCTTTTGCAAATGGGTACAAGCTGAGAAGCCTAAGGATTACACGACTCAGTTCTAAGGGTCCATTTGGAATCTCCTAAACCTAAAAGTTAGATTTTAAATTATTTCCAAAAGCTAGCTTATGAGAGTTTTTGTATAAACTAGCTTCTAAATTATTTCTAGAATCTTATTTGGAGAAGAAAAGACTCATTAGTAGGAAATAGCTTCTAGTAATACTCCAATTACTTTAAAGTACAAGGATTGACATGGATTGTAGATAGTAATTGCAATTTAAAGTGAATGTTTAAAAAGAACAATAACATTAAAGACGTTATGATGCTATTTTCTCTAGCTTCTATCAGAAGCTTTCTTCTACTAACTTCTCCAAATACACCTAGATTGTCTATCCAAAAGTTGTAACTTTTGGGAGAAGTGGAATAGTAAATAGCTATTTGGAATCACTTTTGGATTTTTTTCAGCTTCTATCAGAAACTAGTGGCTAGAATCTAGATAAAAGTGATTCCAAACAGACCCTAAGCCACCAATTCACTTTGAGTAGTACAACAAGATGGTTGGTTAAGGGTGCGTATAGCAACATGTGGCTCTAGCTCCCAAGTATAGTAGAATAAGCTACTGTTACACTTCAACTTCGAATTCTACTGTAATTGTGATTCTTCTTCTCGTGCAGAGCTTTGTTTGGGTTTGTCGACTTCCTCACCATTGATCCAGACGACGAATTTCGTTCATGCCCTCAGATCCAACACAAACCCTACTAGAAAACTAGATACAAGATCCATCTGTGCCATTGCCTTCTTCTTGTTTGAGAGGAACTGTAGATACCAACTTCTCCTTTGTCTAGCAAAAAGCACACACACGCATTGCTACCTTGTTCTTCTTCATTACTGTCACAACACTCTCTCCGTTCGATTGAATTAGGGTTTGGTGGCGAACGATTGGAAGAAAAAAGTTGACTCACAGAGAAGGAGATGAGAAGGTTTGGTGGTGGGCAATTATAAGGGAATGACGCATTATAGGGTGGTAGTCATTGTAAATTTTCAAGGACATTTCATATTTCTCTTTTTTTCTTTTCTAGGAGTATTATTATCTTCTCAACTAGGAGCAATCAATTCGTGGGAAGAAAGTAGTCCTCACCTACTTCTCAAATTCTTACGAGAATCCAGTTGAGGATCCAAGGTTGTTGTCAAACACACATTTTAGGGTGGTTGTTAAACGCACCCTAAGTAAGTGGTCCCAAAGACCCAAATGGAATTTGAAATTCTTTTTAAATATGTTTTTTTGTACTTAAATAACTATATTAAGTGTGACAATAATATAGATATCCTTTGATTCCAATAATTACCACAATATCCTAAAGAGCCTAACATTTACTTGCAATGTCCCTACTAACTAACATAACCTAATATCATTACTTATAGAGTTAAAAGTCCTGAAAATACTCCTAAAGAACCTAACAATTGCTTTTAATACTCTTTAAAGGTATTGATATAATTATTAGAATAAAAAGAACAATCGAAACATTGTTAAACTTAACAGGAATGTCTGAAAAAAAAAATCTTTTTTTTAAATTTGAAAATTATCTTGATTGATGATTAAACTGAGAACGGGCAAATGACAGGTGATATGCATTTTGGAAGTTTGAATTTGAATTGTCTAATCGAAATGAGATTTCACACAAAACTATAGAATTCGAAATGAAACTCAAGCAAAAACAAAACAATATCCTAACTGAGATGGAGTCCTATAGAATTCGAATTGTCACGTTGGCACTATCATCCTATACAACAAAAACAAAACAATCACCTGGTCCACAAACTACAGTCCTTTTTCTTAACGGTGCAGAGTTATAGTCCGAATCAAACTGAGATGGAGTCCAAAGGAGGTCTGAATTCACAAAATAAAGTCAGATTTTCAGCATAACTAATATGCAGAAAAGCAGCTAAGCAAAATCACGCAGGATCCAAAATCACCATGAAGACCCACGTATCATCAATAATCTGACGTACTGCTGTCGTACAGAACATAGGGGTTATCACAAGACAAATGCTGACGTAGTGCCATAGTACATTTCCAACGATTAGACAACACAATCCAAAATTTAATTAAATGTCAATGCAACTTGCTAAATCTACATCTTTTCTGTCTCTTCTGATGCTCTCCCACTTCCATTGACTCCATTATCCCGTCGACTACTGTTGTACCTACTGCTGAAGTAATGGAGCAGTAGTTTTGTCCCTTGTTTTTATAGAACATTATTGCCAACTTACTGGTGGTCTGTAATATTGATAAGAACATTGCCTAATTTTTGTGATTGTTCATTCTCTCTCCTATTTTCTGGGGGTTAAAAACTAATATATATAAAAGCTTACCTTTTGTCAAAAAAAAAAAAAAAGTAAGCAAGGGATGTTGTTAACAGATAAGCAATCAAAGGGTATTTACCCATAATTTACCTCGACCTGTCCGATTTTACATGGATAAAGGTTAATATATTTTTACTCTTTTATCTGTTTACCTGTTATCTACTTTACCTGTATTCTCATATAGTATAGGTAAGGTTTATCATCTATCGTCATCCATTTATCTGTTATATAAGAGTTATTATAGTAATTTTACATTAATTATATAAATATGAAATATAATATATATATCTAATATCTCTAACGAGTCTAACCTTAATTGCTTTCCGCCTCCTCGTCCTCCTCCTTTTTCTTCTTAGTAGTCCAACCGTCCATTAAGAGATTAAGAGACAATCAGACAAACACTTCGACTCTTGTCTAGCTTCTCTCTGCCTTCAACTCCTCAGTTGCTTCTCTCCTCCTCCGACTCCTTGGTTAGTCACTTCTCCTCCCCTTGTGGTCACTTTTCTCCACCTGGAGCTTCCCTTTCGGTCGCTTCTCTCCACCTACCGTCTATCTCCTCATTCCTCAGAAATTTTTATGATATTATGAATATTTTGTCTTTGATATTATATACTTCTGTAAACTACTTTTTTCCACATATTTGTGCTTTATGTGTTGCCGAACGAATTATGTGATACCCATGTTCCATTTAATTTTGTCATGGGTGTCAAAATAAAAGTAAAGTTTGAAAAATATTAGGATGCTTCAAATATGATTTTGGATCTAAGATACAAAATGAACACACTTGAATTTTACATGAAGAAGATTTATGGTAATCAACCTGAAGGAGAATGTGAAAAGAGAATTAAAATAGTCAAGAATTGTTTGATAGAAATATATAATGAATACTCCTTAAAGGTAGAAAAAGGATTGCAAAATAATAATACATTTGTATATGGTGAGAGTACATCAAGAAATACTTTTGAAGGCACTGACACAAATTCTTACATAAGAGACTTGTCATATGTTCTTGGTTTTGCTGCTATTGAAAATGAACTTGAAGTATACCTTTAAAGTAAGTCAACACAATAACTAACAAAGAATGATTTAGAAACATACTTAACCGAGATATTGTATCTCATGATTGACACTTTTGATATATTGGCACGATTGAAACTTTAAGATTTCAAGTATTCTGTTGTAGCTTCTATGGCTCATGACATTTTAACTCTTCTTGCATCTACAATTGCCTCAAAGTCCAACCGGTAGAGTTCTTGATCAATATAAATGTTCTATGTATTCAAGCATAGTTGAGGTAGTAATTTGCAGACAAGATTGATTAAAATCCGAACTTCGTAGTAATTATTTTTTTTTTTGAAGTTTGTTTGTTTGATTTAATTACTTTTTGTTTATTATATAATCCATTTATGTTTAATTTAACTTGTAGAACATGATGTTAGTGAAACAAACTTTGACACAATAAAAGATGATGTTGATAATAGAGTTAATATTGAAATAAATGATATTGATTTAGTAGAACAATCTTAGTATGGTCGTCTATAATTAATCTACTTTGACTTTTGTTTCTTATTTTAATACATTTATGATCATGTTTATTAAGGTGAGGTGGTCTCTATTTCCCTTCCTCATGCCATAGCTTCAATCTGGCCTCTTCCATTTGGTTTATTTTTATCCATTTGTTTAGAATATTTACCTTTTACAATTGCAAAATTCAGAGATTGGAATTGGCATTGGTAATTTAGGCTCTTTAAATTCCTAATGGTTTAACAACTACAGAATTTGCCAGCCTATTTCTATTTTGCAGACACTTCCTTCCATGGATAATTATGTTCTATTTGATTCTGAATTCTGATTTATGCCTTTCAATATTTGTACATGTGTAGTCACTTGGTCAATTATTCTAGTTTCCTTACTTCAGTTGAGATTTCTTGACTACGTAATATGATTTGCTGGTGTTTTTAAACGCAAGCAACTTCCACATTTTCTAGTCCTTAAACATGAAATTGGTCAATGTTGCATAAGCTTCTGGCCTTGATGTTTTGTTTTTTTTTGTTCACGGTAGTAGTATATTATTAAGATAAAAGTTCAGTATTACACGGTACTTCTGGCCTTGATGTTGGTAATCAAATCTTCATCTATGTGAATGTTATTTGTTTCAGGTGGATTGGGGAATTACCCAGAAGAAAATTAATAGGAAGGAATAGTATAGATCTGCATTGAAATGTGCTATGGTGCTTCTCTTGTCGTTTTTTACTACTTTGATGTTGTGTTTATTTTTGTTTGACAAGCTTAGAGATTCTTTCTATGATTAAAGATGAAGTCTTTCTATGATTTGCTAGCTTCTTCTAACTGTTACTGTCAAATTGTTTTTTCCAAGTATTGCAAACTTAACATGTAACTTGATAATGCAAGTTAACTTGACGTTCACATGGGGAGGCTTTGGACATTGTTACTATTTCCTATTTTTTATTTTAATTTGTAATGATATGGGAAGATTAATTTATATTATCTAAGATAATTTTGTTTTCTATCAATGTTATTGTCTTCAAACACGTTAATTTAATATGATATACGTTTATATGCTTAAACATTTTTAAATTCAATGTTACTATTTTCTATGTATCATATGAATTTAATCAGATAAACATCTGTATACTTAAACAATCTATTTTTTTCTTAAATATAAATCTACCCAATTACTCAACCCATTCTATATTCTACCATGGATAATGAAACTGGTAAGGGTAGAAACTTCGAGAATGCAGATCTATACCCACTTCGTTATCCATTAGAATTTAAAAGATAAAAGTATGAACAAGGCTTTATTTGCCTTGTTTACAGGTCTACTAGACACAGACTCTAGGGACCACATACTCATGGCCACAGTCCACTAGCGCACATGTCTACTACACGAGGAAACTATGCAAAACGAATGGAACCACCATCGTCAAGAGTCCAATCCACGACCTCAAGAGACCTTTTTAAGTTGTGGAAGAGGTCAAGTCTTCGAATTGTACATCTGAGGATGAAAGATATGCTCAAACCATTTCTGAGACTCTATCCGTCCTCGTAAAATTAGGGAGTGATAGAATCATGTGCGACCCTTAGGAAGACCATTGACCACATGATCAGGACCAATGTGGGTACAAAATAGTTTCGTGCAAGGTGATGTATACTTTAGCCTCTTTTTTAAAGGAAAAAGCATTAATGGGCATAATCACATTTGTTAGTATGTAGTTAGTATGTAATAGAAGAGTGTTAAGTTAGTTGTAATAGAAGAGTGTTAAGTATGTAATAGATCTGAGGACTTAAAATGTCCCTGTGCGCAATGTACCGGTGATGATGATGCACCAGACCTTGAGCCCTGAGTTGGCTCACCCCGATCAGACCTCACATCGCTTCCTCCTGACCAGGGTCCCATTTGGAACAGCACCAACGCCTCCTTTCTCTCTAACCCTGACACCTCGCTGGGTTACGAGAGCGTCTATGCGATTTCCAACACGTAATTTAATAATGGATTTTCGTTTCCCTCCCTCTCCTGTCTTAATGACGGTACTCAAATTAATAGGCGATTAGCTGGGGACATGGCTCCGCACGACACCGCTCTGACACATTTCAAAGCTGGCGGCACGTCTTCTGACAGCGAGATTTCCTCTCCTCCTATCTGCGGAGGATCGGGTCCTTCTCACCCACGTCTCTCTGCCAGTGAGATATCATCTGACGAGCGAATATCTCTTGACATTCGCGACGCTTCTATTCCTTTTTCCACGACTGGCTCTCGGTTTACTCCTCTTACCTTCGCCATTTCCGCTGAGGAGCATTCGGAGTGGACTACGATTCGTCGGCGAAAGGTCCCTTCCCCCTGGTTAGTTTCTGTCGTGCCTCTAAGCGGTGTTTTTCTTGTGGCCTCCTTGGCCACACTAAGACTAACTGCAAATATGCTGGTTTATGCTTCCGTTGCCTTTCCCCCACTCACTCGGTGGCCATCTGTAAATTTTTTCAGGAAGGCAAAAGCGTAGATCGCCCCTCCAGGATGACAGGTCTTTCCCCTCACTCTCAGACTGTTATTCCACCGTCTGAAGCCACATGCGACCTCCTTCTTTCTCTTTCATGTTGTGCCTTAGTATCCTCTCACTCCACACAACTATCTAAGGAATTACTAGAGCATCATATATCCACCCACTGGCCTTTGGCTTCAGGCGTGGAAGTTAAACT
>JAMKQA010022876.1:0-11195 GCA_024699735.1 Posidonia australis
TAAGAGCTCCTTGACTATGAAAACCACCATCAAGGGATAGTCATGTCCAAAATTATACAAAAATTGGAACCAACAGTTCTAGATAAATCCAAGGCATAATTCGTGCCAATATCATACATAACCTTAAAATATCATCCACATATGAAATTAGAAGTAGTAAATTATAAAGTTGCCAGGCCATCTTATCCTTCATTTCCATCTCCTGTGACATTAGGAATATTAGAGTCAGGTTCAGAAAGTTGTGGCTAGAAAGCCTCAAAGGAACCTCTGGAAGAAGATGGAATGTTTGGGGCTTGCTCCACAGTCCATGCGTTGTGCATGGAAGAAATAGATTGGAGGATCTCTTCTTTCTCGAACCCTATTGCAAGAGTTTCTATCCAATGTTGCATTAGAGCAATGATATCGGAAAGAATTAAAATGTTTGACTTGCGAATATTCCTGAAAATTCTATTATTTCTTTCCTTCCAAGTCAGCCATAGGATAACTTGAAGCAAAACAGCCCAACCATGTTTATTTAACTTGAATCTAAGTAGAGGTACAGAATTAAATAGATCAACAATTTTAAAATAACCAGGATACAAATCAGAAGATAAGAAAAATCTTCATATATTCCAGATGAATGAGCAGTTCATAAATAAATGGGTATTAGTCTCTCTATGCATATTGCATAAAATACAAGACTCAAAACCATTCCACCTTCTTTTGGCTATATTTTCCTTGATCAAATTCTTGTTATTTAAGACCAAGCAAGAGAACAAATTTACTTGTAATGGTACGCAGCTTTTTCATATACTGCAATATAAGGAGAAACGAATGCCTCCATCATTTAAAAGTTTATAGCAAGAGTTAACAGAGAAGGCATTATCTTTGGATGGAAACCAAATCAGAATATCCCCACCAGGTAATAAAGCTAGATTTTGTAGTAAAGTGACCAGCAAATCTGATTGAGATTAGAGTGCTATATAATCACCTGATGAAATCTTAGATTGATCAAATAATTTATTAAAGTCAGTCATATATAGATCCACAGTTTTCTCTATAGATGCTTTTTTAAATCTGGCTATAGAGAACAACCCAGGAAATAATAATTTTAGTTTGATTCCATTCCACCACTTATTCTTCTAAAATAGTGTATTATTGCCACTCTAGACATGAAAAGTGGTAAAATAATTAAGTATATCAAAACAGTTTTTCATGCATTGCCAGAGAGGAGAGCAATTACTGACAGAAGAGTTAATAAAGCACGAGGCCAAACTTTATTAAGGTATCTGACCTTAATAAGGTCTTTCCATTTCATATGATAATTGTCAGAAAGTAACTGCCATAGTAGCTTGATTTTCAAGGCTAAATTAAAATTTCTAAGGTTAATAATCCCTCACCCTCCTTGTTTTTGTGATCTACACAATGTTGCCCATTTGGTAAGATGTAAGCCTTTATGGTTTGAAGAAAAAGAATTCCACAGGAATCTGCTCCTAAACTTATCTATTCCTTCTCTACTTTAGTAGGCAAATGTAGAACAGACAGATAATAATTAGGGATTGCGGATAAAACAGATTTTAATAAAGTCAGCCTCCTTCCCAGGGATAAATGTTATGCCTTCCAAAGAGACAATTTGTTTGAGATCTTCTCTACTACTAGGGTCCAGTCTCTATAAGTGGCCCTTCTATAGTGTAAAGGTAATCCAAGATACATTAGTGGTAATTCAGCTGTCCCACAACCTTGAATATAGCAAGAGCTAGCAATTGAGTGCTGACTCACCCCAATACCAGTAATAGAAGACTTATGGAAATTGATTTTTAACCCAGATCATGATTGAAAGCAACATAAGATTCTTTTGATATTTATCATGTTCTCCTTACTATCCGATAAGAACAAAAGAGTATCATCAGCATATTGTATGTTGATCACAGACGGTCCCCCATTTGGGAAATTAATACCAGATATTAAGTTGTTAGCTAGTGCTAGAATCAGCATACAATTTAGGATGTGTGTGGCTACAATAAATAGTAATGGGGATAATGGATCCCCCCGTCTTAACCCATTAGTTGCCCCCAAAGAAGCCTTTGGGAGAACCATTGACCAATATGGAAAATTTTGCAGTACATATGCACATTCTAACCCAAAATATCCATTTAGACTCGAAACCAAGTCCACTAAGGGAATCCAACAAGAAATCCCCGTTGACATTATCAAATGCCTTTTCAAAGTCCAACTTTAGAATATATCCAGGGATTCTTGATGTTTTCATGTAGTGTAGAGTCTCTTGTGCAACAAGAAAATAGTCTCCAATTGATCTACCAGCCAAGAAAGCTCTTTGGGATTGATCAATTGCCAAATTCAACACAGGGGATAGTCTAGATGCCAAGGTTTTAGTGATAATCTTATATATATTGTTCACTAGACTGATTGGTCTAAAATCTTTGATAAGAAGAGCACCATTCTTTTTGGGGATTAAAGCAATAAACGTTTGGTTAATTGGTGCTAGGAATTCTAGGTCACTAGAGGAGTGGAGGTTCTGAAAAATGTTAATGATGTCTGATTTTAAAAGATCCCAGAAGTGGTGAAAAAAACCCAGAGGGAAGCCATCAGGACCTAGAGCTTTGTCTCCAGGTAATTTGAAAACATATTCCTTAATCTCCAATTCAGTGAAAGGTACCTCTAATAATTCAGGGTGAGGTATCTTGTGGGGGACTAAGCTGTCCCAGTTAATAGGAGTTTTTATGCATTTGCCTTTATTAAAATGCCTTTGAAAATCTCTCTGCAGATCTCCATGGGAGATTGGATCATGGTATCATTAATGGATAAATAGGAAATGTTGTTGACTCTTCTATGACATTTTACCATATTATGAAAGAAGTCTGTGTTCAATTCCCTCTCTTTTAGCCATTGAATTCTAGACTTTTACTTCCAGTAAGATTCTTGCTCCTTTAGTAGTGTTATATGCTCTAGTCTTAATGCCTTTTTCTCCTCCCATATCTCATCACTGAGAATAGAGTCTTCAACTAACCCATCTATGCATTGTTTTTGTGATTCGATATACCATAGTCTACAGTTTCTTTCTTCCCTGATTGTGCCAACCCAATTTTTGATATTTAGTTTCAGTTTTTTTAATCTGTAAGTGAAGTCAGTAATAAGAGAAGATGAGGAGTAGAAATCGTTGGATTTCTGCCAGCAATCTTGAATGAATTGCTCAAAACCATCAATAAAAAACCATGACTTGTAGAATCTGAATGGGGGAGGGCCCCAGTCAGGTGGGACAGTGTCTACTATTATGGGGATGTGGTTTGAAACAACTCTAGCCTTACCAGAGCAATAAGCAAATGGAAATTTGCCCGACCAATCTGAGGATAAAAGAAATCGGTCAAGTTTGACCATGACTTGTTGTGTTTGAAAATTTGACCATGTGTAAGAATAATTATTGGGGGAAAGATCTATCAAGGAGTTGTGATCAATAAATGCATTAAATCTTCTCATGTGAGCAGTAATTCTAGGCTTAAAGGAGTGTTCATGGGAGAATCTAATAACATTAAAATCACCTCCTATAGCCCAGTTGTTATTGACCAGAGTACTGAGGTTGTACAACTCCTCGATAAAGTCTAGCTTTAAGTTGGATTCACAAGGCCCATATACCCCTATGAGCCACCAATCAAATCCATTCTCACAATTCTTAAAATTTAGGGAGAGGTAGTATGTTACAAACAAACAATTTATTTGTTCAAAAATCTTATCATCCCAGCCAATGAGAATGCCTCCTGAGGCACCTATGGAGGAAAGATGTGACCATGAGTTGATCTTTCTTCCTCCAAGTGATCTGAGTGACCCTTGAGAAAAGGATTCCTTTTAAGTTGCACTTAAGATAATTAAATCACACTTATTGGATTTAATGAAATTTCTCACCTCTCTTATTTTACCACTTGTCCCTAAACTCCTTATATTCCAAGTAGCTATAATCATTGCGAACTATGGGGGGAATGAGAAGAAACCATCTCCTCAACAGTGCTATTGTTATCATCTAGATTAATTAGAATATTATCTTGGTCCTTGCTGACTTGGTCGAAAAAGTGCTTAGATTCTGCTATGGAACTAAGAGAAATGTCAATTTTACTACAGAAGGACTTGAAGTCTTCGTAAGAATCCCAGAGAAGGGGATCCTCTGTACTAATCTCTTCATTTGCATTATTAAAAGTACCATTAGAAGAGGCAATGTTAGAGTACTCACAATTGCTAGAAGAACTGAGATTACTGGAACCAGGAATAAAAGGAGAGTTGATTGTGGTATTACCTGGGGCATGCACAGGGGTGGCTGGATGGGAGGATGGGTTCTCAGTGGTATGGCTGCCTAGATCATCCTTCTCCAGATAGTCATAATCGCCATTACTTTTTTGAACTTGGCCATGGAGATGTTCCTAGTCCTGATCTCAGCTT
This sequence comes from Posidonia australis, assembly GCA_024699735.1. NCBI lineage: Eukaryota > Viridiplantae > Streptophyta > Magnoliopsida > Alismatales > Posidoniaceae > Posidonia > Posidonia australis. The sequence continues at coordinate 4,426 of JAMKQA010022876.1, forward strand.
CCACAAACTTAGAGGTTTCAATGACAGCATGAGGGTCTGCTTCCTGGGTGGTTGTTGCTAGGATGGCTTCAAAGGAAAGGGAGGGTGAGGCATTGAAGAATCCTTTAGAGGATGAGGGGGTAGGCAAGAGTCCAGTAGTATTTGTAGGTGGAATGAGATGAGTGGATAAAGAGGAAGATCTGGTCCACACGTTCTTTCCACTCTTTGGGGCTTTCCCAGTATTAACACCTCTCCAGCCATTGTTGTTTTTGAATGGCTTCCTAGTAGGGTTGAGGCCTCTAGATAATGGAGTCTGGGTTGTCTGTTTTGGCCAACCAAGAGCAGACTGTAAGTTTGTGGAGGAAGGAGCACAGATATCCCAGCTACGTCTATATTTGATAGGGTAAACTATTTTACCAAATGCAAAAATCCTGGAGTCATGGATTTCTTTGCCCTGTTGAATCTTAATTCTAATTCTTGCAAAACCTTGAAATTTGACTGGTTGATGGAAAGGCCAACCAGTAAAAGGTAAGCGAACTCAGAGACCATAAGATAAAAGACTTCGATATTCCATAGATGGTGTGGGATCCCTTCAAGTATGATCCAAACCCCTTCCTCTCTCAGGGTGAAGACTGCATTGGAGTTGGGGGTCCAGTGTATGAAAGAAGTCGATAGTGGTTGGACGGAGTGTTGGTATTATTAGTCTTATCTTGATTTTGATGATAACAAAAGACTAATGTGCTTTATGAGAATATTTTATAGTTCATATTTGCAAAGAAGATAATTGAAAGACTCAGAAGATTCAAGCATAAAAGGAACGATATTTGAAGAAGAAAAAGACCTACGTTCCACCAAGAAGAATTCAAGATGAAGGAAAAGGAGAAGAAAAATTAAATAATATTTGTAATTATTTTGATGTAATTTTCTATTTATTCGTGTACCTATGAACTTGTATTAATCTCCTAAATATCCACATAGAGCCATAGGAAAATTGCCTTAGCCCCAAAACCAACCATTCATTGAAAAATATTCATTATAGGACTAAAGGCATGTTCGGTGTACCGAATTTCCTCGGTATACTGAAATATATGCAGATTAGAAAAATCAAAAAAGAAACCCAGAACGGCATACCGAAATTCACTGGCATACCGAATCAGAGATTTTCGGCATACCGAATTATTTTTGGTATACCGAAATGCTCGACCGTTGCACATTGTCGTCAACCATTTTTATTTCGGCATACCGAATCAGTAGCCGTTGTTGAACGTTAGAGAGACGTTAGACACATTCTCATACAAATGTTTTCCTATAAATTGGCCCCCATTCTTCACCTTTGAATCACCAATACTTTTCTACTCACATAGACCTTCAAGCTACTCAAGTTTCCAAGCATTCCACTCCTATCTCATTAGAAAAACTCCCAAGGCAAGAGTGCTCCATTTTCATCCATCCACTTAGCTAAATTGAGTTTGGGAGATTGTAGAAAAAGAGTTGTAAAATCCAAATGTAAAGGTTCTTCTCTGGATTGAGAGAAGGAAGCTGCATTTTCTTGCGGAGCTTGGCGATGATTCGTCAAGGGTGTACCGCATGATCTTGGCTCAGAACAAGATCAGGTTAGTAAAATTCTCAAGGGGTTCTCGAGGAGTGGACTAAGCCAGGGAGGCTGAACCACTATAAATCTACTTATGCATATTCATTGTCTCTCATCCCCTTTCTATGTATGCTTTAACATAATATCAATTTCCTAGTTATATTCAAATTATTTGAAATATTGTAAATTGATAAACAAACTTTAAAATTAGCTGATTATTCACTAAATCACTATTCATCCCCCTCTAGTGAAGCCTAAAGATCCTTATAGGGAGGACCCATACAGGCTTAGTGTCTCATTTTTAACCTTTGGAGAATGGAATTTCTGTAGGAACTTTCCTAGGGAAAAGTCCTCTACTTCTACCCCAGGGGAAGAAGGCAAGTTGTTGGATATGTGTTGCTCCAGGATTTCCTTAGTAAGATGTGTCGAATGTGCAGTTACAATGGCGCAACAAGAGAGATAGAGGAGGAGGTCATAGGTTGACTATGAAGGAGGGATAATGGTAGGGTTATGGGGAGTGAGACCCGTCATTGTAGAGACAACAGGAGGGGGGTCGATTCCTGTGCCTGAAAATATTTGCAAAGCGCCACCAAATGTGAAGGAGAGTTGCACTTAAAACAAAAGCCGGAGTACTTACAAGAATGTTTAGAATGACCGTGAAGTCCACAGTTAAAGCAACATCCAGTTGCTCGACAGAAGCTTACCAGCGGCGAGCAGCTCTTCCTTCTCTTCACCAGCTCCCACCCTTCCTCTTCAGATTTCTCAGACCAGTTAGAGAGAGCTTTTTTGCTTCGGAAGTTTGCAGAGGCAGAAGAGGAGAATAGAGGAGAAGCCAATGTGACAAAGTGCGAACCTAGGGGAAAAGGTAGAGGAGAAGAATCGTTTATGTCAGAGTAAATCTTTTTGTCAGAGATACATGTCAGGTAATTCGTAGCATCATTAATGTTGCAGTGAGGAGGGGAGGAATAATAACTTATTTCGCACGAAACTGCCTGACAATGGATACTGGAATTGTCAGAATGGCGATTTGAATCGCAAATGTCAAGGAGGCTTCCAGCGACACCAAGTCCGTCTAAATGCCTCACCGACTCACTAATAAATGTTGTTGGGATAGATTGTATTAAGCCATGAGAAGTCTGGGGATTAGCGATATGAGTATACTGACCAAAAGGATGATTAGGGGAAACCCAATTATGTTCCAGATTAAAACTCGGGGGTTGGTAAAGAGAGAAATCCCACATGGAGTTTAAGGCAGCGTTTGAGGTGATAGTGGATGTGTCAGAACCTCGAGAAGGCCGTTGACCAGTCATCTCCCTTGGGCATGCAAATAGCTCCATTTTCCGACGATGACTCACCGGAGAAAGTTTGCCTGCTGGCGTGTCGAAGGTAACCAGAGTATCAAAGAGAGAAGAAAAGATCCCTGAATGTGTAGGGTTGCCATCTGTGTGTCTAAAGTTCTCTAATTCACAGAGAGGCGAAGCCCATTCCAGTACCCTTGCCGGAGAGACGGCGTTAGGGTTCGGACTTGTTGCATCATAACAAGATAATGAAAAATGAAGGTTCGCAGAGTATATATTTAGATCCACACACAAATAACAGTTAACAAGAGTATTTAACCAACTAAAAGATAGCTCTTTGATAATAAAAAAAACAATCCAAAATCACATCTATATTAATCTCAGAGGGAAGGTGGCATAAGGAACTATTAAAATATATTGCATTCAGAGAACCAGATCTGAAAAGGGGGGTCTGGAGCGATGACTCCGATTGTGTTTTTTCTCTGGAGGCAGATTGCGTCGTCGGAAGTCCATTTCAGCAGTGCACCTCCAAAAGGAAAGCATTTTAACTATGGTTCTTTTATAGTAGGTTGTGAGTACATGCATCGCAACTCTTCATCGCTAGTATCTGGAGCAAATTAGCTTGAACACGTTGCACTATGGAGGTCGAATAATACTTTAAATATCGTATTTGATAACACCCTAGTAGAATATAAAGATAGCCTTCTAAATAAAACTTTTCGTCATATAAAAGTAAAATCTTTCCATATTCTTAAAAAAATCTTATTTCTATACCAATCATGTTTAATATATTATTTGTGTTTCCATTATAATAGATCATTTTATTACTCCTGCCAGCAGTAACAACAACCATGTAAACCTTCTACGTTTACTATCGTTGACTTGATTTGTCTAACAACTAACTGACCAACCCATATCATTCGTGTTGCCTTCCACGTAAATTAAAAAATAAATTCTTACACCCATCCAGAACTTTCTTTTTCCTTAAATTTATTTAAGTTTTGGGAAATGTTTCCCTTGTCTCGTTGATGTGGACTTATTTGAATACTAAAAAAAAGAGTTGTGATACCCATGTAAGAACATCTTTCCATCGATAACTTTGTTTAAGATTAAAAATAAAAAAATGAAATTCGACAACTTCTAAAACTTCAAGAGCGACTGAAGCCACAAGAAGAAAGTTGACCGAGAAGTATTCAAGATGCTTCTGGTTTCTTAGGAAAATTTATGTTTGTTTCATCTACTTTTATCTTTTCCCCCGAACATGTAATTAAAATCCGCTTCCAAGACACTGCTCTGGGGATCGGTTGAGATGCCACCAGAAATTCCATTTATATGTTGCAGTTTTCGCCACCGTACAGTACTTCTAGCTATTACAAGAGTCTACATATGACCTAACTATGTTTACAAATACATATCAGTAGAACAAAAAAGATGAACACAATAAATAAATAAATAAGCAGCTCCACATATACATGCATATATCATAGATCATCTCATAGATTCGAACTCCCTCCGCAGAGAAAGTTTATTTTATAATAGAGAAGAAAGCTAGAGATCATCCTCCTAAAATCCATATATATATTTATATAGACATGGAGCAAACCGATCGATTGGTAGACCCAAACGATAACAAATCATAGCAACTGGTACCTACTCCGGATCATCCACGAAACCAGACTTTTATTTTAGGATCAAGAGAAGCATTACAATTACATACGCAAGAAAGGAAACACAGAAACGACACAACCGTCAATACGGTTCAACAGATGAGATGACTCTACAGTAGACAGAAAGGATACATAGAAAGACACTGGTGGCTGCTGTTGCTTGCTGCGATTCATAGATCCGACTGACTCACGAGATTTGTTTACTCGAACTCCGTGAACTACTTCTTGGTCGCTGATTTTTTTGGATTCAGCGGGCTTTCATCGTCCTTGGATTTTCTGCTGGGTTCATTGACTCGAACTCGAACTCGGTGATTTAGAGGGTGGCGATTTGTGCCAATTGTTGGGATTTAGGGGGTGGCGTTCATTGACTGAAGGCAATCCTGGGTGGTCATCCTCCTTGGCCGGCGACCTGTTCTTGTTCTTCTTCTTATCCTTGGTACTGGTTGATCGCTGACTGACGCTTTTCGCCGTTTCATTGGTTGGCTGGATGGGCTCGCCGGAGCCTGAATGGGACTGCGAAAATTGTCCACAAGCATAAAACATAAAAGAAACGCAGAAAACGAAAAAGGAAGACAAAATCAAATCATTGGATTCGTGAATTGATCCAGAGCAGACAACTCATGGGAACAAGATCTATGGATTATGTGAGAGAGAGAGAGAGAGAGAGAGAGAGAGAGAGAGAGAGGAAAGATCTCTACTTACATTCATAATGGCGGTGGTCGAGAGAGATCTCTATACCCAAAGAAGAGATACTGAAGTAGATGCTTCTATCTCTTCTATCTAGTATCTATGTATTTAACCGAACCCAGTCAAGCTCGCGTGGCCTTGGTCAACCAAACTTAGTCTCTCTTTTTTTTTTCTTTTTTTTTTATGATATTTTTGCTTGGATACCTTGACAAACACAGAGAATAGTTCGTATATCCTTTTAAAATGTTTAATTATTTGTATACCTTCGTAAAAATCAATTTTATGTTAATCTACTGTTAATACTAAATCACCAATGTAAAGTTAACTTCTAACCTAACACATCAAAAGATAAAAATGTTCCTATCTATTTAGTTTAAAACTAACCATTACATTATACATTTTCCTTAGATTTTTCTTCATTTCTTCTCTTATCGCGATAACCCTAGTGACTCTTTATCACCACTTCTGATGAAGATACTAGAATCCATATTTTTGGAAGGTATACAAGCAACAATGGTAAAATGATCATTTTAATGACATAAAATAGTGCTAAAATCTTCTTTTCAACGTTTGTTAATAATAATGATATTGTAGCTATGTTTAATTATTTAAGAAGCCATACACTACTAGAAAAACAGGAAATCTCGAGGAAAGATGTCCTCGCTAAGTCCCCCCAATGTCCTCGCGGTTTCCTCGCTAATGACCTTTGCGAGGACAATAAGTCCTCACAAAATACATCATCGTTAAATTTTAGTTGCGAGTAAATTTCCTAGCGAAATCCTTGTAAGAAATTTTACGAGGACTTAGCGAGGATAGAAAGTCCTCGCAATGTCCTCGCTATTAGTCGCAATTTCCTCACAATGTCCACGCCATATTCTCGCAAAAATTTTAAAAATAAATAATTGCGAGGACTTAGCGAGGAAAATGTCCTCGTTAAGTCTTCACAAGTTATAAAAAAAAAATTAAAATTTTCTGCCAGAAATTCCTTATTGTCACTGGCACATTGTTAGATATGCATCAGATTACCAAAATTAAAGAACTACAAAACATTAATATATATACCATGTATCAGACATGCCAAAGATCTCCAAAAAAAAACAAGCACATGGTACAAATCAGTGTGGCTGAATGTATAGACTTTGAGCTAGCATACCGTGGTTTACATTAGCCATAAAAAACTCTAGGAGAACTTGAAATCAAAGCAGTCTCACTGAAACCAAAGCATATATGTAGAATTTAACAACACATTATAACCAAAGCATATTTGTATACAAAGCTATAGTTTTTCCACTATTCTGAAGTAATATTTTTGACTGCTGGTTCACTTGGGGTTCACCCAGCTAACGATCGGGAATCTCGTTTTATTGCCTTAGCCTGGACAAATGAAACCACCCTAGTTTTCAGTACCAGGAGAGGCAGAATCTCATCTATCCTGTTGGGACTTGTTTAAAGCCGAACAAGTACCATTTCTACCCCTTCCTAGACCAGACGAGGTCTAGATGATCTCATCCAAGGTGCGCTCCAGACGGGCGAGTCTTGATGCCCCTA
>JAMKQA010022877.1:0-16442 GCA_024699735.1 Posidonia australis
TTAATATTCTGATATTTGCTGGAACAGTCTGTCGCTCTTGATGCCGGTATATTTTTGAATCATGCTAAGACACTTTAAATCTTTTTCACATTATAATGTTTATGAAAATAAGCATAATTGAATAATCATCAAAATTAATGTAATATTTCTAACAAGCGCTACGCGATCAACCCGAGGATGGCGATCGGGTGGTTCCTTGGGCTTAGGGCGGTCTGGATCAAGGGGAAGCCCCATTTCGCTGACTTCAACCTCGTGCCCTACAATTGGGGCGGTGGGGCGTATGAGTGGATTACGACGCTGGGGGAGTGTTGCCCTGGGCTAGAGGAGAGGTCGTCGAGGGGTATGGAGGGGAGGTCGTCAGGGGGGTTCGGGGGCAGGAGAGGGCGACCGGAGGAGTGGACGGATCGGGGGGAGAGGGCGGTGACATCCAAGGGAGAGGATTTCGACTTGGGGCCTAATGAAGACGATGCTGAAGATTGTTGTTGTGGCTTGCGTGAGTGACACGGTTGTAGCAGTCCATGATGGTGACGAGATCTACTTTGCGACGGGATCTCCGATGGTGTGTCGGCATGAGAGTGTAGATGAGGAGAGAAGGAGAGTCGGCGTGCAAGTGGAGGCGGAAGATTTTAGGGGTTTCGACTTGAATTTGGAGGGGAGGAGGGAGAAACCAAGGAGGAAGATGTGGAGGGGGAGGAGGCGTTGTGGGGGTGAGGAGAAGGGGGGTTGCGGCGGGGGTGTGGGGGTGTGGAAAGGGGGTGTAGGGTTTTTAAAGACGTGGAGAGGAGGGTGGAGGGGATGGAGGGGTTTTCAAATAAATTTGATTTTTAAATTTCAAAAAAGATAAAACCAGAATGAAGTTTTGCTTCATGCAAAAGTGGTTTTAAATGTTGAGGGAGGATGTAATAGATATGTAATCTATACATACATACATACATACATACATACATACATACATACATACATACATACATACATACATACATACATACATACATCCTAGGGTGACAAAGGTAATGGCATAAACGATTAGAATAATCTTTAGAATGGCTTAGCGATTGCCTAAAATGAATTAGCAAGAGTCCACCTGAGGTATGGGTAGAATAAAAGATGATATGATTTAGAGATAATAGGCTTTTCTCCAGATGGTTGAGAATGGATATTAGGGATCATGATATCATTCCTAGGTCTAGGGCTTGTGTAGTTTTGTGTGTGGTGCACTGAATGTGGTATTCAGTAGCACTGTACCAGGGGTTGACAGTGATCTAGTTGTGCTTTGAGGGACACTAGCTAATAAGTGTCTTACACCTAGGCACCAAAGCATAGAGTTCTGGTTGCGGTTGTTCTGGTGTGGTGTCTTTTGAGTGAGTTTGATACCCAAATGATGCTTTTGTTGGGTGTTTGCTTGGGTTATCGTCGTGGGTAAGCGAGGTGCTCTAGAACTCAGGCGCTCCCAAGGTGTGGTTTCTAGGCCTGACAAAAAAACTGTCAAGGCTATGTTTTGGATTGTGGTTTTTTGATTTTGGTTTTGGAGTCGATTATGGGCACGGTGTTTTGTGAGATTTTGAAAGGATATTTAAATAGTTTGAAATGGTTTTCCAAAAGAGTTTTGAAAAAAGAAATGCATAGATTTGCAAAATGATTTTGGGAAAGAATTTCTAGAGACCAAGAGACCGACACTCTCCGTCAACTTCTAGGGATGAATGATGCCTCTGGAGTTGTGTGCTGTTTGCTTAAAATGAGGTTCGAGTGTTTTTGCGGTTTTGTGGGACTAAGAGACTGAGGCTTTTGGCCAACCTTTAGGGATAGATGATTTCCTTAGGGTTGTGGGCTACTAGCTAGGTTGAGGTCTATGTGTTTGTTGAGTTGGTAGTTGTTGTTCAAAGTATCGTCCAAGTGTGGAGGTGTGATTCTCCTATTGTCTTGGGTACCGAGTTAAGGACGCCGATGGGCTTACCCTGTAGTTCATCTTGAGTGACAGGATAGCTTGCGTAGGTGGGGTGAGCAACCTTCCCAGGTGGAGTTGGTTTTGTGAGGGCTCTCTAGGTAGAAGGACTTTGGGACGGAATCACTCCTTATAGGGTGACAGGTTCATGATAGTGCAGACGGCATGGTCGCTCCTCGGTAGATTGCTTGTGGCTAGTGTTGACTACTTGGCGTTGGATGATATGAAATGTTGTTTGTTTGTGGTTTTGGGCCTAATGGAGGCCGTGGTGCTGCGCTAGTGTGATGTGGTGTTTTGGAGTAGTGGCTCAGTGGTTTTGGTCTAAAGGAGACCATAGTGTTGTGCCTATGCAGCGTTGGTGTTGCACTAGTGTGGCATTGTGTTTTGAGAGCAGTGGCTCCATGGCTTTGGTGTTGTTGCTTGAGTTTACAGGATACTGTGGTGTGCAGGATAGAGGCTCTGTAACTTGTGCTTTGTGATTGTTGTGGATGTTCTAGATGCTATAGAAAGCGTTCAGACATCGTTCGTTGTCTTTCCTCGTAGAGAGCATGTGGGATCAAGTTGTGTGCTTTAGTGTAGCTTTTGGGCTTGATTTGGCAAAAGTGACCATTTTAAGTGTGTATAAAAGATTTTAAAAGAGCATGCATATGGTTTTAAAATGAAAAGAGAAGAATAGTTTTAAAGGCATGGTTTTGAGCTTTTGTGGCCTGTCGGGTAGTAATAGACTGCCTGGGTCTGGTGTTGCGTTATCTAGGTGGGATGCCTGTGCTTGGTTGCGTGGGACGTGGTTACACCTACTTCCTTGCTAGGGTGTGCCAAGTTGTTAGGTGGGGTGTGTGTTAGGTGATCGTTTTGAGTGGTCACTCATATGTGCTTTTGATTTCTGTTTTAGCATGTGCATGAGTAGGAGTTGTTGGTTGCTAGTGCGTAAGGAGGAGTCACGTTGCCATACATTAGGGATTCTGGTGAGTGTTTAATTTATTTTTATTTCTGTTGTTTATTAGATTTACTTTTGTTGAGTGTACTTATACCTAGATGTATAATTAGTATAATTTTAATTGTAATAAAAATATAAAAAGAAAAATGAAATCGTATAGCTTGGTTGAGTGGTAGCGACTTAGGGGTCGTTACAAATAGACCAGGTGGTGACTTCGTTTTCCTTATCCTTTTGCTTTTTGCTCTCCACCTCGATGTTTTCGAGTCGAGATCCTCCTTAGGTGCACCACTTCGTTGTGGCCCTATCGGCGTGCTTTGTGGATTCTGTTCCATGCGCATCTTGTCTTGTTGTCAGCATGATCATAGGAACTAGCGACTCCATTGAGAATGCTAGACTCCAACTTTTACTTTAGCTTTTCTCGCTTGCACGACTTTTGCTTCTGTTTGTGTTGCTTTGCTTGCTTGCTCCTCGCTTTTATTTTGCATTTTCCTATCATTTTATTCCTTGCGTGATGTTATACTACATGTCTTTTACCTGATGGATGTTTTACTTTGCACACATACGCTATGCCACCACACATACATATGCCATGCTTTATGCCTCTTGATATAATGAATGTCTTTCATTTCACCATCATGTTGACACAACACTCGCACATGCCATGATTATGCCTTTTACATGATGTCTATTGCTTGCAAGCCATGTTTGGATGTTTCTTTTTCCTTCCACATTTACCATGTCTAGGGAAAGTAGAAACGTGTTTACTCTCCCCTCCAGCTTAATCTAAAACTTGCATGAGAAAGAAAACACTTAGGTAAAACTAGAGCCAAATCTGCATCTCGTCCCTTATCTAACTTAATAAAAAAAAATGATAGTAAAAGCACCAAGTATATTTGCATGAATGATCATATAGGAGCACGCATCTTCTCATCTCTTGAATCCACCTACTTAGTCTTAGAAGAACAGTCCTGATTTTCTTGTTCTATGGCTTCGACATGGAACAAGTAGTTGATTTGTCCCTCTTTGTCTGGGGTCATGTTGGTATTAGTAGAGGGTACAACTCATTACCATCATATGAGTCGAGGTCACTAATACACCATTGTTCGCAACCAAAGCTTTGGCCAGGATTAGGGACAGGACCTATTTTCTAGCCTGAGTCAAAAACTTGCATACCCTTGAGTGAGTCTGTAATAGATAACTTACTCAAGACATACTTAGATTGTGAGAGAGTACATATTAGAGCATTCATATGCATGTATGTTATTTATACCACAACTGTCATTCATACTGTAGATATTCTGATTTTGAAGTCACTTGGCAGCAGGCTCCTCTAGATGATGCTCTGGTTGCGACCACCAAAACCCTAGCCCACTTAAGCCCACACAAGCCCATTCAAACCAACTAGAATGACTACTAAAATCCAAGGCTCAGGGAAGCAGCGAAATGGCGCACCAGGGATTAGAGAAGCAAGAGGGACCTCAAGGAAGGAGGATCGAGCACCCTGGGCACGAATCAACCACTGGATTAGTGCCCCCACCTCTGTCGTCGGAGAACGACTTCGGTGAGGTCTGAAAACATGATTCCAGCCAGGGAAGGCCTCTGGCTCTATTGGAATCGATCGGAGGAGGTAGAGGGAGACCTAGTAGATTATTTTTGAAGTAAATTGAGGTCAGTGGAGGACATACTTGGTCTGATAGTGGAGTTGGCTGTTGGAGCTCGCCGGAGGCCACTGAAGCTCGTCGGAGATGGCTGGAAACTCTGATTTTCCTCCTCCATGAGCTTCCTCCTTGCTCCTGGATCCCTCTGGTTGCACTGGTTGGGAGGAAAAAGCTTTAGGGCTCTCCTCTCAATTTTTCCAACAATCCCTTCTCACTTGCAAATGGGGGTTATTTATAGGCTTGCCATGGTGGTTATGGGTTGTTGTGATTAGTTAGAGGCTGTTGGATTAAGTGGGAAGTTGTTAGAGTTTGTTAGATTAAGTGGGAAGTTGTTAGGGTTTGTTTTAGTAGTTAGAGGTTGTTGTAGGTGGTTAGAGGTTGTTATGTTGGAGTGGGAGTTAGTTAGAGTGTTTAGTTTGTTACATGAGTTTGTTAGAGTAGTTATGAGGGAGTGGAGGTTAGTTAAAGAGTTTAGTTTGTTACATGAGTTTGTTAGAGTAGTTATGAGGGAGTGGAAGTTAGTTAGGGTTTGACTTATGGTTTAGAGTTTGACTTAGGATTTGACCTAGGGTTTAGGGTTTTTTAGGGTTTGTGGTTTGGATTAGGTTTTAACCTAGGGTTTAGGATTTGGATTAGGGTTTTGAATTTGGTTTAGGGTTTAACCTAGGGTTTAGGGTTTGGATTAGGGTTTAAAGCTAATTTTAGGGTTTTGAGTTAAGTTTTTTGAATTTTAAATTTGATTTAGGTTAGTTTTAGAGTTTAAGGTCCCACTGCAAGCATATGGGTTGTCTACAGCTGTAACAATAAGCAATGCCCTGCATATAGAACATCAATCTTTGCCCCAACTAATACTAGACAATCAATACCCCTGCAAGTGCGAAGCTTTCAGCATCGTACAACAAGTGACAAGCATGTATCAACATCCAACATTTGGCACATCAACACTCAACAAACAACACATAGCCTCAACTTCAGCAAGCACTCAGCTTTCAGCATTCAGCATCCTTACAAGCCGCATCAGATCACATAGTAACAATAGTCTAGGGTGCACTCGCAGACAAGACCCAACCTTTGGCAAATTCCTACTGGCTAGACCAATTGGTTGAGCCCCCTACATTCCTCTATCTCTATCTTCCAGCTTTCTGTGGCAGCTCGCCTTGATACCAGGTGTGACCATGCCAGAGGAACCCTGCACGGCTCTCCTCTACCGGGTGCGTGGAAGCACACGAGGAGTCCTGATACGGTCACGGCGAAGATGGTGAATCTGGAGAAGATGACTAGACTCGGAAACACTAAGGGAAGATAAGAAAGGATAAGGAAGGAGTCACCACCTAGTCTTTTAATGGAAAGACGAGGAAAACCAAACACACAAGAAAACCAAGAAGCAAACAAGATGCAGAAGACATGTGTGCTCCGTGCCTAATGGATATAATGCACAAATGAATGCGGGCCAGAGAAAGGGTAAGGATTCTGGTTATGCATGGGGAAGGGGTTAGGCAACCCTATGCGCCCCAGAAACTCGGTCTTTCTAGGTTTCCTACTTGCCAATGGTCTAATGGGTGTGTGCTTGCCTATTCCGAATGCTTATGCTAATGATGACTAGAAAACATGCCGAATCGAAGAGAAGAAATGAAATAAAGGGAAAAAGTAATCCAAGGGACAAATGTAGGCAATGAGAATGCCGCTTTACTGTACGCCCTTGGGCGATGAGGAAAATCGTGAAAATCAAGAAACTCTCAGAAAGTGTCACATAAATCAGCGAAAACTTGAGAAAATCCGAGAAAATTAAATTGGAAAATAATCCTCATTCAGGACAATGTCGGCTTTGTTAAGCCTTTTAATGTACGTCCTCGGGCGATGGAAAGCCAAATCAAGTCAAAACATGGGGAAATCAGAAAAAATCGGGGAAACAATAAGAAAATCAAACTTAAAATGTGCTAGAAATGTGTGCACAAAGAAAGGAAGAAGTTACGAGAAAACATGCATGAAAAAGTGAAACAAAATGTGCAAAATGCATGCAAGAGTGCGAAAATGAAAATTCCAGGGGCCTTTGTGCAAAAAACCCAAATTCTAAATGAAAACTGAATTTCTGGAACTAAATCATCAAAAATACATAGAAAAACACATTTCATATAATTTTGAAGAAATCTAGGGTCAAATGTGCAGATCTGTGCATTTTTAACCAATTGAAGGTTCCTAGGGGTTAAAATGCAATTATGCCATCAAAACATGCATTCATACTGATTTCTGAAAGGTTCAGAGGCTAAAATGCTAATTAACTAGAGGAGTATGCATGTAGAGTAAATTCAGAAAGAGTTTAGGGGTTAAAATGCAATTTAAACCACATCTGTGCATATATTTGAATTCTCAGGGTTCACCTTACAATTTTAACAGAGAAATATGCATTCAGATGAATTTTCATGAAGATCAGGGGTTTAAATGCAATTTGAATAGAGAAATATGCATTCAGAATGATTTTCATGAAACTTAGGGGTTTTTGTCTAATTTTTAAGCCTGGAAAACATTATTAGGTAAGCTCAGGGGGCTAGAGTAGGGATTTGAGGAGTGGAAAAGCAAGAGGGAGGCTAGGAGAGGAGGACCTAATCTTCTAGGACCAAGGACAAGCCCTGGACCAGCACCCTCACCTAGGCCACCGGAAAACGACTCCGGCGAGGCCTGGGGGCTGATTCTGACCAAAGGAGGTCTTTGATCCTGTTGGAATCGATCAAGGAAGACAGAGGGAGTCCTAGAGAACCATAATTGATGTGAATAGAAGTCTGAGAAGGGCGTACCTAGTCTGGCTACATGCTCTGCCTTCGTAGCTCGCCGGAAGTGGCTAAAGGCTCTGGTTCCTCGCCACCGCGAACCTCCTCTCTCTCGCTCTTCTCTCTTTCTCTCTTGTTCTCCTTTCTTCATTTTTTTTCTCCAATTCACACTACTGCTCCTTTTATAGGCGGAACTCCCGTGACCCACTGTAACAACCCAACAACACGTAACAGAATCCCAACAAAATCCTAACAACAAGCCTCCCGTAACCAACTAGCGATCCTCCTAACAAACTAACGCCCGTAACCAACTTGCTGTCCCTCACGCACTCCATCCTTCCAGCTCGCGCGTCGACAGTGATCGACGGCTGTCCGAGCTTGCGACGATGCATCCAGTGGCACTGGTTCGTGGAGGGCTCAAGCTTGGTTGCTGTTGGGCAATGTGGTGAGACGGCCTGAAGGAGATGAGAATGGAGAAAAATGATTCAGCTGGATCGTGGAAGAATGGCTGGTTAATTTAGAAGAAGAAGAAGATGAAATGGGTTGAAATATTAGGTTAAAGAAATGACTGGTTCATGGGCCTAAGTGGGCTTTATGGGCCTTGATGGATTTTAATGGGCTTTGATGGACTTAATGGGCCTTCATGGGCTTTAGTGGGCTTCATGGGCTTTGCGCATGTCCAGTGCGGCTCCATGGTGCGCCAAAGAGCTGTGCTTGTCTGGCGCGCCAGATAGGTGCACCAGTGAAGTGCGCTAGACAGGTGTGTTAGAGAGGTGCGCCTGCATGGCCCCAGATCATGGCTTAGACCATTTGCTGTTGGGTTTGGCGTTCTTTGGCTTCGAGACTAAACCAAGGTTTGAGTTCATTTGTGGTTAAAAGCCTAGCTACAACAACTCCATCCTGTAGACCTGCAAAATTGGGGTGTCTACAGATGCCCCTCCCTAAGAGGTCGGAGGATGAGTGGGACAGAGACCGATGCTCAGGATTGACAAAGACACCCCGCCTGAAGTCGTAAGAAAGAGTTAGCTACCGGCAACCTGCTACCAGTTGGTGGATGCACCAGAAGTCCTGTCGCCATAGCCGAAGCCAATCATCAGAGAAACCAAAACTAATGACAAATATCGACAAGTTGACAACCAATCAGCTCCTAAAAGACATGACTGGTTATCACACTTGTCGGAAAAGCGCCAAACAAGACTCACGGTGCTTGCCGACCGAAAACTGACTGGTGACAGAAGTCATCCAGGTAGTTCGGGCTACCAGCCCAAGGGATGGAACAAGGAGAGTGGGGAATCCATCGAGCATCACAAGGATTGCCTGGGTAGTTCGGGATACCAGCCCAAAGGAAGGAGGCAAACAGTTTGCTTTGATTCCGTCAATTAGGAGTGGAATTCAAAGGCAAAAGGAGGCACCAAGATTCATCCGAATGGACTGAACTTTGGATTAGAAGGTGGCACCAGGATTCGTTCGAATAGACCGAACATTGGATGGGAACATTCAAAGGCGAAAGGGGCGGCACCAGGATTCGTTCGAATAGAGCGAACCTTGGATGGGAAAATTCAAAGGCGTAAGGGGTGGCACCAAAATTCGTTCGAAAAGAGCGAACCATGGATGGGAAAGAGGCACCAGGATTCGTCCGAATGGACGGAACCTTGGATGGGAAAGGAGGCACTAGGATTCGTCCGAATGGACGGAACCTTGGATAGGAAAGAGGCACCAGGATTTGTCCGAATGGACCGTACCTTGGATGGGAAAATTCAAAGGTGAAAGGGGTGGCACAAGGATTCGTTCGAATAGAGCGAACCTTAGATGGGAAAATTCAAAGGCGAAAGGGGTAGCACCAAGATTTGTCCGAATTAACCAAATCTTGGATGGGAAAATTCAAAGGCGAAAGGGGTAGCACCAGGATTCGTCTGAACAGACCGAACCTTGGATGGAAAAATTCAAAGGCGAAAGGGGTGGCACTAGGATTCGTCCGAATAGAGCGAACCTTGGATGGGAAAATTCAAAGGCGAAAGGGGTGGCACCAGGATTTGTCCGAATGGACTGAACCTTAGATGCAAAAATTAAAAGGCGAAAGGGGTAGCACCAGGATTCGTCGGAATAGAGCGAACCTTGGATGGGAAAGAAGCCAGGATTTGTCCGAATGGACTGAACCTTGGATGGGAAAGAGGCACCAGGATTCGTCTGAATGGACCGAACCTTGGATGGGAAAGAGGCACCAGGATTCGTCCGAATGTACTGAACCTTGGATGGGAAAGAGGCACCAGGATTCGTCCGAATGGACTGAACCTTGGATGGGAAAATTCAAGGGCAAAAGGGATGGCACCAGGATTCGTCAGAATAGAGCGAGCCTTGGATGGGAAAATTCAAAGGCGAAAGGGGTGGCACCAGGATTCGTCCGAATGGACCGAACCATGGATGGAAAAATTCAAATGCGAAAGGGGTGGCACCAGGATTCGTCTAAATAGAGCGAACCTTGGATGGGAAAATTCAAAGGTGAAAGGGGTAGCACCAGGATTCGTCTGAATGGACCGAACCTTGGATGGGAGAATTCAAAGGCGAAAGGGGTGGCACTAGGATTCATTCAAATAGATCAAACCTTGGATGGGAAAATTCAAAGGCGAAAGGGGTAGAACTAGGATTCGTTCGAATAGAGCGAACCTTGGATGGGAAAGAGGCACCAGGATTCGTCCGAATGGACTGAACCTTGGATGGGAAAGAGGCACTAGGATTCGTCCGAATGGACTGAACCTTGGATGGGAAAGAGGCACCAGGATTCGTCCGAATGGACTAAACCTTGGATGGGAAAGAGGCACCAGGATTTGTTCGAATGGACCGATCCTTGGATGGGAAAGAGGCACCAGGATTCGTCCGAATGGACCGAACCTTGGATGGGAAAGAGGCACTAGGATTCGTTCGAATGGACTAAACCTTGGATGGGAAAGAGGCACCAGGATTCGTCCGAATGGACTAAACCTTGGATGGGATGGAGGCACCAGGATTTGTTCGAATGGACCGATCCTTGGATGGGAAAGAGGCACCAAGATTCGTCCGAATGGACCTAACCTTGGATGGGAAAGAGGCACCAAGATTCGTCCGAATGGACTGAACCTTGGATGGGAAAATTCAATGGCGAAAGGGGTGGCACCAGGATTCGTTCGAATAGAGCGAACCTTGGATGGGAAAATTCAAAGGCAAAAGGGGTGGCACGAGGATTCGTCGGAATGGACCGAACCTTGGATGGGAAAGAGGCACAAGGATTCGTCCGAATGGACCGAACCTTGGATGGGAAAGGTTGCACAAGGATTCGTCCGATTGGACTGAACCTTGGATGGGAATGAGGCACCAGGATTCGTCCGAATGGACCGAACCTTGGATGAAAAAGGAGGCACTAGGATTCGTCCCAATGGATCAAACCTTGGATGGGAAAGAGGCACTAGGATTCATCCAAATGGATCGAACCTTGGATGGGAAAGGAGGCACCAGAATTCATCCGAATGGACTGAACCTTGGATGGGAAAGAGGCACCAAGATTCATCTGAATGGACCGAACCTTGGATGGGAAAGGGAAGCCTTGAATCCGTCCATCAAGATCAAAATTCAAAGGCGAGGGAGGTGCCTTGAATTCGTCTGTCAAGATCAGAATTCAAAGGCTGGAGGGCCTGACCTTCTGTTTAGCCAAAAGGATTTGCCAAGGGGATCTTATTCAAGTATCAATGCACCTTGGATCATCGCTGTTGTGGGGGATGTTAGTTGAAACAGTGTAGTGCCCTGCTGCAGTTGTCATCTTGTAGGAGCCTTTATATGATGATTGCCACTTCTCTATAAGAAGGTGCACCGACCATCATTTGGACGATAATTTGCACCAAGCATTCACAAAACAATCCTTCTTTCATAGAGCAGCTTATATGCCCTTGGTCGAAGGCTTTGGCTCAGTTACATAGTAAGTGGATGTTCTGTTAGGTGCCTGAAACATGACTTTCGATCAAAGAGCAGCTAACATGTCCCTGGTCGAAGGCTCTGGTTTAGTTACACTGTAGCTTGTGCTTTGTCTGTGCCTTTTGACCAAAGCACAATTGACATGCCCCTGGTCAAAGACTCTGGTTCGATGACACTGTAGCTGCCGTTTTGTTTGTGAATTTTGACCAAAGAGCAGCTGACATGCCCTTGGTATTGGACTGGCTGGACATCACTTGAGGGTATGGGATCTTGGAAGCCAGGCTGTAACTACAGATGTTTCGTGAACCACTAGAGTACTTGAGACCATCACTAGTCGAAGAAAGTGATCCATTCATCAAGTGGCTGGAAGTATGTGCACCCAACTGCTTTCCCATATTGTACTTGGAAGACAGAAGGAATTGTGGCAACTTGATAGAGGCCTTTGATTGGGATTGTAGTCTGCCTCTGACTGGTATGTTTGGGGTATGTTCTACTCAATTGTGGTGTTTTGATAGCTCTGTATTTCTCTGTGCTACTGTAGGATATTCTCCTGATTGTATTTGCCAAATTCTGGATTGTTGCGTAAAGTCCACAGCCATGCCGTTGTCTCCGTTAACCATTTAATGTGTAGGTTCTGATCAGAGAACAACTGACTTGCCCTTGATGAACCAAGCAACGGCGTGTGTGAGCCCAGCTAGAAAGCTGCTGACATGCCCCTAGCGTAAAAGGTGTATGATGCTCAGAAGTCAGATCAGCAGACACCAAGGCAAAAAAGGATGCCTCTGGCATTGAGCCAGGCTACCCTGGGATGTGTTGGGCACCACTTGAGGATGTAAAGACTTGAGGATTCGACTGTGACTGTAGGCGCACTTTGAATCACTGAAGTGGCCACAGCTGATTTCTGTTGAGGTCAGAGACACATTTGTTCATTGACTAGAGGCACGTATATTCATTGTCCTGAGCTATGCTCCGATGGCAAGAAGTAATGTGAAATCGTAGTTTGTTCTAGGCTGGCCATTCTCTGTTCTGCTACTCACTATGCCATTGTCTTCTGGCTGCAAACATGTATTTGGCTGTGTTGTCCTCAGGCATTCCACAAACAGTGTCTACCACACTTGAATTGTTGCGGAGGAATTGCTGTTACACTGCCGACTCTGTAGGTCAGTGTAGCTCGTACACTAACTGGTGTCCTCATTGTATATGCACTTTGACTACTGAGGAGCTGAAATATCTTGGCTAAAGGCACCTGGCAAAAATCCTATTGAACAAGTCTATATGCAAACAAAAAGATTGATCCAGGCAAGGCTATGATGATGATTATTATTGTTGTGGACTCTATTACTGTGAGCAATTCAATTATTTAAGAATGTCCTGTTGTTTGATCAAGAAGTGCATGCCTTGTGATTTTAGTTGCTTGTTTTCTGTATTCACTACTTTGCTTATTCAATGAGTTTATTATCTGGATTGTTTGCTTGTTTAGTTCAGTTGTTTGTTTGCCCTCAGTTAGGCTGGAAAGCTATATGCCTGTTAGAGGAGAATGACACCTTCGACTCAGTTGCCACTACAGAGACTTGCAAGTCGTATGGTGGCTCTCACTGGGTAGTGGTGGCACTTGAACTCACTATAAGGTAGCGTAATGGACTTGGCTCCATGCCAAACTCTTTAAGGTCCTGCACCTATTTTTTTCTTTTCAACATCATTGTCTTTTCTTTTACTCCCTCACAGACGTGCGGTTTCACTCTAACCCTTTCTTGGAGGTAATAAGCGCCCAATCTATTCAGGAGGCCTTTATTGCAAGAGGGTGGGTCAGTCCCTCAAAGGTGTGATTTTACTGAGCGTATACTCCAACTCCTCTCCAAGGTATGGTAAGGGTAGAGCTACAACGCACGCCTTTCACTCTTGGGTTGACTTCTGTCTTCGCCTTCTGTCTTCTCTATTCTTTTATGCCCTTGCGAATGTTTGTCTTCTTTTTCGGCTCACACTCTCAGTCACCCCTAACATTTTATCTCCCTTTGGGAGGTGTAGGATCCTTGCAGAGCTTGGACATTTTGTCTGACTTTAATGTTCGGTGGCTCCCTTGCTAACTTGGTCGTCTAAGTAGTGACAACTGAGGAGGGATAATCCATTCTGACATTGGCGAGCTTTTCCAATTTTCATCATTGGGCAGATTATTATTGACAAGCGAACTACCCTCTTTAATTGTTCTTGATGTTTTTTCCTATTTTGTGTTTTTCTTCTTTTTTTTATATCTTTTGTGCTTTTCCTTTTTTTTTTATGTTTTGGTATATGATGATGCAAAAAGAGAAAACAAAAGTGAACAAAGAGAAAGGATACAACTCCAGTCATTGTCGTTGCTGTTTTGTCGATGCCATTGGGGTTCAAAGTAACTCTTAGCAGTGCCACTGAAAATCAGAATCAAGGCAGGTGTAACAGAAGCTATCACAACCATTATTGGAATTGAGGCTATCCATGTGAATGTTGAATCTGCTGGTGACATTAGGACTGTATCTCTGTTGGAGCTGACATCTGTGACAGCTGTCTCGTACTTGATCCAAGGTATTTGCACATGCTAGGTTAGATCGGTGAATGGCAAACTGGCAAACTCTAGGTTAGGCCCCCGCAAAGGAACAAGAACAAGAGTGGCACACATGAGTGTCGCCGGACAGAGTTGAAAAAAGAAAAGAGGACAAACTAAGCAAATGGGGAAGAAGAACAAGAGCGGCATACACATGTGTTGCCAGACAAAAGTAGAGAGAGGACAAGATAAGGAAAAAAGAGGCACGATGGATTCCCTGGGAAAAACTGGGAGAAAGAGGAAAACCCCTAAGGTTCCAGTATCCTCGGAGCTTGCAAACTCAGACACGATAAGGTCGGCTATTCTAGGGTGTGCACGTGTGTGCAAGCGTGTGTGCAAGTGTATGTGTGGGCTGCCTCCTGTGTGTCGACGACAATGCCTTCATTGTCAATCAAATCCTGGACAGCATTCCAGAGAGTGTAACACTTGTTTGTCGAATGCCCACGTATGCGATGGTATTGGCAAAACAAGTTAGCCTTATACCACCTAGGATGCGAGTCCGGTGGTGGGTGAACCTCCAGTAGCTGCAGGAATGGCACAACTTTGGGAAAGATGTCGCTCAGCGAATCCCCGAGTGTGGTGAAGTCTCTTTCCTTATGGTGAGGCCGCTCTTGCCGTTGTTGCTGCCCTTGCTGAACTGACGCAACGAGACGCGTCGGTTCAACGGTGGTGTGTGGATGTGCAATGTGTACTAAACTAGATGCTAGTGATGATGAGGATATGGATGCGGGTGCTGTGCCTCGTGTGTCAACAACAATAGTCCCATTGTCGATCAAAGTCTGTATGACATCCCGCAGAGTGTAGCATTTATCAGTCGAATGCCCTGGGGCTCGATGATAATCGCAGTATACGCTCGCGTCGTACCACTGAGGGAGTGGAGTTGGTGGGGGATGTGGATCTAGGAGTCTTAAAAGTGACACAACACAAGAAAAAACAGCGCTCAGCGACTCGCCCAGTGGAGTGTAGTCACTTTCAATGCGATAGCCTCGTTTCTCCTTAGGATGTTGTCCTTGTTGAGCCGATGCGACGAGATGCACTGGCTTGACAGTGGGAGGCGTGCGCCTAGTGTGCAGTGATGACCTACGTGTTGGGACCTGATCCTGATGCTGAGGTGAATTCTGAATATGCTGTGTTGTGTGTGGTGTTGAGCGCGAGAGCAACAACTACAGCACTGGTACAGCTCTGGGTGACGGACTCGAGAAATGTTGTACTCTCGCACAACAAACGGGTTGATTTCTAAATGATTGTGATGTATGTTGTGACCAATGCAATTGTAGTGCAGGAGGCAGAGATAACGCCCCCATCGCTGGAGCGGTGTGATGCTTGGGCGATGGTATGGGCGATAAAGTAGTGGGGTGAGCCTGCAATGCTATAGTGGTCTGCACTGGAACCTTAGAGGCCGAAAGAGGAGGACTCTCAACATGATCAAGAGAAAGGGCCATGCACTCGAACACTCAGGCCGAAGCTCTCAGGTACTGAGCCTGTTTGGCCGAAGACCCATCAAAAGATAGGTCAGAAGGCACGGGCAGAATAGAAATGGCCCCTAAAACAGATGAATCTGCAGTTGGTTGAACTCCTGAAACAAGAGGGCCCGAGAGATGGGGTGCGATTGGCAGAACTTCTGGGACCCGCGTGGTTGTCACCTCAGTTGAATCGGTGACAGGCCTGAGACCAACTTGTGTTTGCCGCTGTTCCAAAAGAGGAGATAAGGATCCTCCATGATTCCCAAATTGGGACGCATAGAGGGAAGAAGAAGCAGTCAAAGTGAGAGAAGGAGGATCTGAGTGTGGGTCCCCTTTCAAAACAATAACTGGAGACTTGCGGGTCTGCGGGGCCATGGCTAACTGCAAGCAAAATAAAAGGAGCTGCGGTAAAGGACAAACACACGAGCTCTAAGATGAACAACTGTCAAAAAGTGACCAATAGCTCAGAAAAGGCAGGAGAAAACAACCACGGGAGGCTGCCCACGATGGAGACACCTGAGCTCCTAGCTGAGGACCTCGCAACAAAGTACGTGAGAATTCAGGCAAAAAAAGCAGGTATCAGAACCTGGACAACGATGCAAAGACAAATGCGAGTTATTTAAGTGGCATGCCATGACACACAATGTAGATGAATGTCCTAAAGTGCACTCTCCCACCATGCATGTCTCGTATGGGGTTGACCACATAGGGCGCACTCATGGGTTTGGGTTTTGACTCTGGTTAGAAAATAGGTTCCCGTTCTAAATCCTGGCCGAAGTGCAGGTGTGACCATATCGGTGGAACCCTTGCGCGGCTCTCCTCTACTCAGTGTGCGGAAACACACGAGGAGATCCGATACGGTCACAGCGAAGATGGTGAATCCGAAGGAAGAGACTAGACTCAGAAATACCAAGGGAAGATAAAAAGGATAAGGAAAGGAGACGCCACCTAGTCTTATAATGGAAAGACGAGGAAAACAAAAAAAAACACAAGAAAATAGGGAAGCAAACAAAATGCAGAATGTATGTGTGTGCTCCGTGCCTAATGGACAATGCACAAATGAATGCGGGCCAAAGAAAGGGTAAGGATTCTGGTTACGCATGGGGAAGGGGTTAGGCACCCCCATGCGCCCGAGAAAACTCGGTCTTTCTAGGTTTCCT
>JAMKQA010022879.1:0-21437 GCA_024699735.1 Posidonia australis
CACCTGGACAGCCACCGCCTCCTCCCACGGTTGCGCGTGCACGGTTCTTCCTCTCCCCCCTTCTCCTCGCGTCACAGCTCACCACCGGCCGTTCGCCTTCGCCCTTCTTATCCCTACCTCCTCCCGCGTCCCGCCAGCCGCCCATCGCGTCGGAGATGACACGGAGGCACGGGCCGTTGGGTGGTGGTGGCACGGGTTGGTGGAGGGTAATGGGGAAGGAGACGGGTGTGAGCTCATGAGTGGGAGAAGAAAGAAAAAGAAAGAAAAGGAAAAGAATGGGCACACAAACCGAGGCGACTGTGCATCCTCAAACCGGACTCCAAATAGGTCCCAAATCACAACCTGATGCACAGAAAACCACCCACAACCAAGAAACAACAGATCACCCATTAATAAACCATTAAACACAATATTACAAATAATACATGGTTTATTATAAAAATGGATAATCAGGCCCTGATGTTACACCATGCCAAACTATACTCCCCCAGCAGCGTTACCACGCTGAGATGAAAGGCCAGTCTAGCTGGTCTCTCTCCCAACTCCGCTGCAAAAGACTTAGAGATAAAGGAGAAAGAACTCCCTAAGTCAAACAACACTTTGGCCATCCTACCAGCCATAATAAAAGAACCTGATGGCTAAACAAAACAACACTAACACATCCATACAATCAGGCAAGTGTCCAGATTACAAGGAGATTACACCAATCATGGAGGGTTACAAAACCAACTAGTCATCTTTACCCTCACTACATCTCCCGAAGACCTGGCACCTGGAGCTACAATGGTAAACCTCGTCCCTTAGTCGGCTGCTGTGGTGTGCTTCAAGCCTTCTTCAGCAATTCCGAACAGGATCTCTGAGCGTGTCCTGCTTTCCTACAATTATAGCACACCACTGGGACTAGAGTTCATCAAGGATGGGGACAATATGCAGCGATGTGGCCCACCTGACCATAGTTGAAGTGCTAGTTCCTATCAGGAGCACTGGACCCTGTTTGATTGAGGCCAGCTTCGCTACTCCCAGCAAAACTCCGTCGGCCCGTAGAGGAAACACTCGACCTTGCCTTCTGCTTCTTCTCAGGGTTATCTAAATTACTAGCACTAGGAGGACCGAAGAAAGAGAACCAGGAAGTAAAAAAAGACTTACCCTTCCCTTTGGGACGACTCTCTAGAAACTTTTGATGCTCAGCCTCGAAGCGATACGCCATCCCAACCATGTCCTCCACAGTCTGGCACCGACATCCCATCACCTTCACCCGTAACCCTGGGTTCAAGCAGTCTAGAAACCTTTGCGCCTGCTCCTCCTTAGATTCATAGGCAGGAGTAAAGCGTTCCAGCCAAGCGAACTCAGTCTCATACATGAGGACCGACATCGTACTCTGCTCCAAACTCTGGAAATCTCGATGAAGCTGCTTCTTCACATGAGTGAGAAAATACATGTCATAGAAGGCCGCCTTGAAATCCTTCCATTGGATGCTAATAGTGACTGAGTCCGGGAATTTCAGCCACCTCACAGATTTCCACTACCTATCTGCCTCACCATCCAGTAAATAAGTCACTAGTTGCACTCAATGCTCCTTTGAGCACGCAATGCTCTCTAGTATCTTCACCACCTTCTTCATCTAGGCCTAGCTCTCCTCAGCACTGACTTTGCCCTTGAACGATGGCCGACGAAGCTTCGTGAATTGGTTCAGCCACGGGTCGCACAAAGGCTTGCTAGCACTACTCTTACTAAATGCATGAGAGATCCTATGTGCAAAACTCCTCAGTTCCGCACAAACCACCTTCCGTCCGCCTATGTCCTATTGGAGCTCGGTCTCCTTGATAGGGGCCTTGCTTTTATGACCACGAGGAGGCATTCTACTAGAGAAAGGCAAAATACCTACACCAAAACAAAGCAACAACTAGGAAACCATGAAGCAACCAGATGCAGACTCTACCATGCATGCAAAACCTATGGAGTCTCTAGACCGGATACCCTAGGTATAGCTCTAGCCTAGTGCAAGCTAGTGAACCTAGAACTCTGATACAAAGCTGTAACGCTCTAAATTTCTCATAATAATTTAAACAAATTAAATTACAGGAAAAATAAAAGCAAAATAGAAATGTCAAACTACCAAGAACCTGTGTGTGCGGTTATGAGACTCTGATCTATATGCACTACGCTAAACCTTCTGCGTGCCTACACCTGCAACCCAAAAACACGAGGAAAACACATAAGTGATAGAAGTCACCCAACACGCACCCCACAAAAAATGAGGGGAAAATGAAACCATAATTAATTTTCTTTTAAATTCATTTCGTAAACCATTTTCTTCCAAATCCCACAAGCTAGGCCTACATCGGCTAAAACCACAAACAGGGCTTTACTAGCCCAAAATCACAAGTGTAGACACCCCAATTTGGCATGGTCACAACAAGCATGGCCCTTAATAGTCAAAACCACACACAGTGAGTTGGGAAGCTTGACGCAAAGCAACCAAACTCTAGCTACAAGCAGTCCACCGATGAGTGACCACGGTATTCTGCACTACCACGGTGAAGCCACCATATGTAGGAGAGATCACCGTCCTGCAATTCTCCCTACTTGGAGAACCCTCACAAAGCCAACCGGCCCTCATTGGGAAGGCTGTCTTGTCTCAAGACGCTACCAGCTACTGGGCACGTGTCCCACCCGCACTGGCCACCATAGGATACGCCTCCTCACGACATCCTCTATACACTGTGATAAGGAGGGTGTGTCATACCTCCACACCCGACAACATCCGAGCCTCAGTGCTCACAACAATAGTAGGAGTATCATACTTCCCCATCATACCAAAAGACACCTCGACCCATGGACCACAACCTTAGCCTTGAGACGACAGTCAAGGAGTCTCATACCTCCAAGACCCGATGTCTCTCAGCCTTAGGTATCTCGGACACCCGACCACGACCAAGGAGACATGCCCGACCACCCGAGAATGTCGTCACATTCCCTAGTCATGACAACACGGTCCCACACTGTCTTGGCCCGCACACAGAAATCAGGAAAATCATTTTCCAAAATGGGCCAACCATTTCTTTGAAACCATTTTTATATCTTTGAAGACTCTTCCAAAACCTCGACAAAACGGCGCATTAGGTGTCTTAAGGGACCCCCACTGATGGCTCACAATCCCATCTCAAAGGGATAATACAAACCAATCTGGAAAACCCTCAGAAATCACATTTTATAAGCATATCTGGGCCCTGATTTGTCATGCAGTAAATGAGATTTGGTATGCTAAAAATCCCTGGTTCAGTAGACCGATCTGGATCGGTGTACCGAATTAGGTCAACGGTCAACACTTAAGCCAAAATCGGTATACCAAAAATGGTTCGATCGACCGAAATCCACTGATTCGATCGAACGTCCAAAATCGGATGATCGAATTTCGACCAGAGGACCGAAACTGACAGAAAAATAGGATACCAAAATGGTTTGGTATGCCGATTTCAACGAAAAACCAGAAAACGACCAAAACCTTACTATTCAAAATCACCCAACTGGGACCGACGATCGGACCCGTAAAATCAATACTAAAAATTTCACATAAAACGTAAAATGTAGACCCTTGTGTCTACTCCAAAATCCAACAAACAAAACCACAATTTATTCACCATGCATCAAGATATAAATTCACAAAAAAAGGAGGGTCAAAACGACCCAAAACTCAACTACTGCCATAAATATCCATAAAACCACAATAAATGCTCATAAATTTACAATAAATTTTAAGAATATAAATTTACCTAGATTTCATACAATCCTATCAATTTCTACCAATTTCATGCTCGCTATTAAGGAGTTGGAGGTGCGTACTTGAGAAACACGGTCCGACGATCCTTCGACTGACTCTAGCGACCACGACCTTTATCGGGGCTCACACGACCATAGGGGCACACCACTCGAGCTCCACACGCCACCATGAGTCATCGCATGCCTCTGCCAAGTCACGAGCATACCGAACAGAGAAGAGGAAAGAAGCAGGGGAAGAGATGGGGGAGAGGAGAGGGTGGGGGTGAATGGGGAGAGTAAGAGAGAAGAAGGAAGGGGATGGCGTGCTCGGGAAGAGGAGGATGAACGCACGGAGAAGGTGAGGAGGAGAGGCAAGGTGAGTTGGTCGTGCCTGACACGCATGGGCTTGTAAAGTCATGCAAGGTGGTAGCTGAACGCGTGCACAATCGCACGTCCTACCTACCCACAAGCCTGCACGAGCATACCCAACTCACATTACCAACTCGTTCTCACTAACCGACCCACGGACGTGGGCCCCACACAGACCCACACCTGGACCCTACCCACACAGTGACACAATACACAGTGCCAACCATGCAAGGGGACACGCAAACAGAAGTCAGCCCATGAGGCCCAAGCCCAAAACACAAAACTACACCAATGGGCCTCAGAACAGTAACACCCGTCTAGGAATAAATTCATTAACATGTAAATAATTACAAAATGAATTTTTACAGGTGTCATATAAGTTGAGGGTACCAAAGTACAAGATTTTGAAGTTGAGAATACTAAAGTGAAAATTTATGCAAGTTTAGGATACTATCATGTCAATTATTATTTTTCTTAATTACAATACAGTTTACAATTGACAATGCCATTGAATTATTTGTCTCTAATAATGTTTTTTTTCTTAGTATATTGGTGCAAAACACATGCAAAACTTCTAGTTGCAATACACGAAATACTACACATGAAGTAATTGAATCTTTTTAAAAAAGATAATTGATAGATATGAGAAATATAATATCTCTATCATCTATAAATTTACAATTTAATTAAATTACTAATTTAAGTCATAAATTTATAAAGGATCATAAGAGATTTATCTTAACTTTTACTTGAAACATGATTATTACAATTATCTTTCCTTTTTAAATTTAAATTTGAATTTAATCACCAAAGTACCTGTATTGTTAACAATCACTTGTAATTAATCAAGGAGCAAATTGTAAAAGTTCTTAATGTTTAACAACACCCTCCTTTTATCTTAATATAATAGATTGATTATAAATTGGATGGCTATTGTTTGTTTTCCCATACTTTCCTTCTAGTCGACATGAGAGGAGCCTCATTTGTTAATATTTCAAACCGAATCCTTTTATGAATCGTAATAGCCATGGACGAATTGAATTTACAAGTCATAACATGAATTTTAAGGGAATAAAGAAGGTATTGTTCTCCATTGCCCAGTCAAGGCCCTTGGGCTTAGCTTAAATAACATGCTTTCATTTATACCACGTGAAGAAGGTCTCACGTTCTTGTTGTAATAGAATGGACATCCTAACTACATTCATTAACCAAACCGAATATATCGTGTGTATAAAACAACACTCCAGAAGGACTTAGGCACCTAGTTGGTAATTTAATTATCTAATAGACAGTAGAATTGTAGAATGTTTAGACACTAATGAAAGGATCCTCAAGGACGCACCCAGGCTCGGAAGAATAAGGTACTGTGATTTTTATTTTGTTGGCGTCCACTGGGGAAGTCTTTGATGTAATGCATTTTTAAGTTATTTTTGAAATAATTATGCATTTTATATGAATTCATTAACTTATCTCTGATGTTATTCAAAAGAAATCTAAAATATTGGATATTTTAATATAATTTTTTATACGTATGAAAATATCTGTCTGTTTCACATCCAATAGTATATTCCTATTACATTTTTTTTTTGGGAGCATATTCCTATTAACATTTGGTTATATGTTTTTGATGCACATCTAATGTCATGTGCAAATGATATTGTGTTTATCTCATCTTACAAAGATTCCTCATCCTGCCACTACCAGCCAGAAGTGTTAAACTCAAGCGTAGAAATCTCCCCTTCAATGAAGTAAGCAGGGTCTAAACAAGCTGAATGGATTCTAACGTCAGTGTGTTCACACTTTAGATTAACTTATGCCTTGATGGATATTTGAGAGCTCGAGCTTGAGCTAGGATTAGAAACTAGTACTAAAGTTTTGAGATGGAACATTATTGTCTTGCAACAATATCTATATTCGAGCTAGTGTATGTGCACTTCATACGGAACAGTTTTCCCAAAAGAACAGGAGAAGGGAAGAAAGAGAATATGACTACACTTGTATATATAATCCTCAAGGAAAGAGAATATGATCCTCAAGGACGCGCCCAGGCCCAACCAGTCACTCACAAGTAGTAAACATACGTATTAGCCCAACTTCTATCTAGGTTTTAAAGGAGAATTGTCTATCATTTTGTGCTGGGGGCTCACTTCCATGAGTAGCCTTTTGCTGATCGTTAGTTGCATGACAACATGATCAACATGCCAGTTTTTAGCTACATTGAAGGTATATAGGTGAATTGTTATGCTTATGTTTTTTTTTATATAATCAATAACTGGCCAATTAATGATGTGTTAAACTGAAAGTACGACAAGATCAAACTTTTACTTAAGAACATTCTAATGGCACTGTTTGCTTATAGTTCCTCCATCAATCAACTCAATTAGCTGTATGTATGTATACTCCATAAGGTAGGTAAAGGAGTTACATGTGAGTAACGTAATATTGAGAAGCGAGTTAATACATATGTTTGATTATAAAATTTTAGAAAAAAAATGTAATTGAGTTGTAAATAAGGAATAAAGGTAGGTAGTTACTACACTATCGTTTCAAGTCGAAAGAAAATGAATTTACACAGTCTTTCGTAAGTCCCTTCTAAGAAGATAAAACACAATTTGTCCTTTCTAAGAAGATAGAACATATTATGCAAGTCACTCGCACGATATACATACTTCCATGGTAATCCACACACATGAAAGTGATTGACTTGCATCAATTATGTCTCCACTAAATTACATGCAAATAGATGGACCCACTATTACTGTACTATTCTGTTGTAATCTGGTTTAGCATAATTTTATGTGTATTTAAGCATTCTTACAACTTAGTGATGCAATGAATCTCCCTCTTGGCTAACAAATGGTTAACAACATCCAATATGATGGGACCTAGTATTTTCTTCTTCTTTTGTGTGTGTGTGTGTGTGCGCAAATGATGGGACCTAGCGTAATGCTTCTAAATATCAGCCAACCAACCTTAGGCTTGCGACATGAGTAGGCAGCAAAGTTTGCATCAGTTGGAATGACAGTGTTCTCTTCGTGGGAGACAAGTGGCTTTCTACTAGATTGTCACGTGACTTTTGGCAACTTCTATGACTGGTCGTTGTTTTATGCACTCCAACGAGGACAATGATGAGGTGCTAGGGTTCCAACCATTTGTATGGCTGCTTTGTGGCCCAACTCTTGCATGCATGTAAGCTTGAGGCCTTCATCTCCCATCATGGCTATTGTTGATGGCTTCACCCTGCAAACCATTTCTCATGCTTCCATGTGGTGCCTAAGTGCAAAGGCCAACATCAAGAATTATGTCCCGTAGAAGAACACTTCAAGAAATGAGTTGGGTTTTTATTTTTCCATAATTATTATTATAAGAATAACAACAACAAAAAATTGTGTTTAAGCTTACTACTTGGAATTAGAACCATGATTTTCTTAAATAATGAATCTAAAGAAAATCTGAAAAAAAGGCATAGGAAACCCTTTGAATCATGGTGGGGTTGGGCTAATGACTAATGAGGCTATGGTAGCTGGTGAACGGCATGTGACATTGGAAACCCTAAAATCGTGGAGGAATGACAGATTTTCATTGTCTTGCTGAAAAGGGAGAAGATTGGTCGGTTGTTGCAGCTTGAAATCAAAGAGTGACTGTAACAGAAAGGTAGAATAAAGGATACATCCAATTAAGTTTGTCGAGGAAGTAGTGCATGGGCATCATGGACAAGAAATGCACTATGCACGTGACTGACTCTCAGTCTATTTGTTTCCTACTAAAAGTCCAACATTGGGATTGCCCATGGGTCCCTCGCTATTTGTATGTATGTTTTTTTTTTTTTTTTTTTGTGAGAATATTCTGGCATTAAGAATGCAGCAGAAGTGCTCGAAACAAAGTTTGGGGTACAGCCAAAGCAGGACCCAACAGAGAGTCAATAACGAGATGGTGATAGAACAAAAGAACAAAAGCATTAGCCGACCCAACTATCACCCCAAACCAGTGTTAAAAAACAAACACCAAACACCATGAACATATAAACACCAAAAAAAAAGACTGGAAGAGCGGTGGCCAACATAGACAGCCTAAAGTGCAGAGGAGTGGTCACCACCAAAGCACTTGTTGGTTCTTGTGTTCCTACATGATTCACAGATATATCTATTTTTCTAGGATGTTGACGTAAAATAAAAGAAAGAATTACATCATTTGTTTACAAATAAAACTTGATTACTTCTTGAATGTTATGTAGCAAAACATGGCAAAGACAATAATATGTCAAGCTTTAAGATCAAGATCAAAATGGTTAAACTCAATCAATGAGTAAATTTGATAAAAATCTAACTTAATTTGATCAAGCATGGTCTCATATAGGTCAAGAAAAAAAAAAAAAAAAAATCCACACCTCAGTAGCAAAACTACGCGTAAGAAGGAGGTGAGTATAATCCTAGTCCTGCTCAGCTCCGCACATGGAGCACAAAGTGGAGCCAGTCCAACCCCTAATTGTGAGGTTCACTCTCGTGAGAATTTTATTATGCAGCGAAAGCCATCGAAAGAGCTTTAGTTTAAGTGGAGCAGTAGTTCTTAGAAAAAAAAACGCAAGATTTGACTCCACAGTCACGAATCAAATTGTAAGCGCTTTTGACCGAGAATTGATACTTCTTACCCGAAACCCATGATGAGGAGTCAGAATCATTCTCGAAGGAAACCTGCCTAATAAGAGCAAGAAACAGATTAGGTAAAGAGGTTAGAGGTGTCTCTGGGATAGAGATTGAAAGATTGACTGGATCTCACCATCAGTTAGCCCTCTTATTTTATCAAGGGTGGTAGTCTTTTTCCTTGAGATGGAAAACAGATTGGGGAAACATGGATCTCAGAGGATGATTATCAATTTATTTAAATTCCCAAAGAGATCAGATGTATGCTTGCCATTTCGGACTTTCACCTGACTTCCCAAATTAATGAAGCAATGATTAAAATAGTGTATATCTATTCGAGACAAGGTTCCACATGTATTTTCCTGTGAGAGCTAGTTCAAATGACTTCAGCCCATTGATGCCTAAACCATCATGCATCCTGCTACGGCATATATTATCCCATTTAATAACCAAGTGACAGCCTGAGGAAGAACCCCCTTTCCAAAGAAACCGTCTACTGATCATGGTTTCTTGGCATTCTCTTCTTCTTCTTGATAATTGCTCAACAAGACGGAAGTACGCTATGGAAGCACAAATGTAGTGATGTAGTTGATAGAAGTTCCCGGCATGTGTCACCTACCGTTGAACTTATGTTGACATGGAAGCCGGCCCTTTCACAGGTGGGATTACTTCAAAGTTTCCTTGCTTATGTGGTGTGGATATGTATTTTGTGAGACAATCGGTGTATGTACGTAATTTGATCTTTCTTTTTTGTGCCAAATGAGCTTAAGTGCTTTTCATTTCATGTTTAAGTGAAAATGTTGCGGTGGGCAGGAGGAGATTGGAGTGACATTTTAGAATGCAACACAAATGTCATGTGAATATAAATCAGAAGAATGGATTGCCCTTACAACATACATTTCCCTAGAGAAGGTGAAATTCAAATTCCAATCTCAATGATTAGTATGGGATTCATAATCAGATTTATGAATCTTATCTTATCTATATTATATTACTAATTGTTATTTTTTATTAAAAGAAGAACTATACCACTTAGCACTTCATCGTTAATATTACTAATATCAATTTATTTGTCACAAATCTTTATTTTTATATAAGAAGAAGTTGTCCACTTGAATAATAATAAATGAATAGATTTACACTTATAACATGGAATTCCAATTACTTACCTAGTTTACTACTTTTTAATATAATTTGTATAAGGTAATTTTAATTTCTTTCTTAATGCCAAAGGATATAAGGACTGGGATGATTTTAATTACCTTCTACATGGACTACTATTATTTTTATTATAAAAAAATACATTATGATATATCTCTACTCATTTAAAAGTAAGAATTTGCCTTTTATATATGTTAATATTAGAGTTTGATTTAAGTTTTTGGTCCATAGCTTTTTCTGTTTCAACATTTATTTCTTCCTTAAGCATTATAAACATATGAACAATATTACTAATTGTCAATTTTTATTGAAAGAAGAGTTATGTCACTTGACATTTCATCATTAAACTATTAATACCAACTTATTTATTACAAATCTTTATTTTCATAAAAGAAGAAGATGTTCGCTACAAATTCATATAATTAGTAATTAAATAAATGATAACATGTCATTTAATTAACAATTAAATGAATAAATTTACTCTTATAGTGTGGAATTATACTTCAATTAAACTCTCCCAATTTACTACGTTTTAATATCATTTATGTAAGATAATTTCAATATCTTTTCTTACAACAAAGGACATAAAAATAGGATGATTTTAATTACGTTCTACATAGACCAATATCATTTTTATTGTAAAAAAAAATACTTTATAATATCTCTCTACTTGTCTAAAAGTAAAAATTTGCCTTTTATATATGTTAATCTTAGGTTTTATCTAGAAATTTGAACTTATCAATTGTTATTTAGTAAATTATTAAATTATTATCTCATCAAGCATTCCACCATATCACAATATTATTTACATTACAAACGTTAAAAAATTTAATCAATTTAAATAATACCCTTAAAATTTTATTAAATTTAATTATGCATACAAACTTATTAATAGGTATTATGTTAATTATTAGGGAAGATAATCCCTTTTGTCTTCTTTTGCTTCTTTCATCTTCTTTGTGTTTTTATTCTATTGTTTTTTTAATTCCAACATCTATTTCTTTCTTAAATTAGATAAGTTTTTTATGCTTAAGTATATGAACAAACCATGATAAATTTTCTATTAAATAAGAATAAATATAGTCAAGCATTGATAAAAGAAAAGTTAAGTGACATATGATATTTAAAAAAGAAACATAAATGATAAACTTAATCTCTCAAATACATTATTATACATTATTTAAATAAAATTTAACTAATTTTCAAGATCAAAATTTAAATATAAAGTTACATTAGTTTATTTTTTATCTTTTTCAATTCCTACATTGTACATGTCAGGTTACTAATTTATTAATAAGAAGGCTATAATTATTATATCAAGGTCGGGAAACAGCAAACACTCACGGAAAAGAAGCCTATCTCGGTTGTAGGTGTCGTAAAAATGGTAGGATCATCGGAAAAGAAACCTATTTTGTGATTTATCAAGGAAGACATAATGCGAAGTACTAAAGTACGTTGGATATATATGCGAAACTGGACGCGACCATGGACAAAAATATGGTGGGATTAGTAGCTGATTATACTCACGCATTAAATGTTTGTATTGGTGAATTTTCCAACGAATTACCTCTCCAAGTTACGATGAATATACGTCTGAGCTTCTTTCTTTCTTTTGATTTAATGTAAACATTAATTGACTACATTGTAAGAAGTCAACTAATATGGGATTTAGCCATGTTTATTATTTGAAGATTCAAATAAAAAACACATCAGTTGCTACTTGTAATTAACTTCTTGATTAAATCAGATTTTCATCAGAAGAGAGCGGGACTCATGTGAAGGCTAGCTGATGATCACGGCCACAACCGTCAGTATCAAGTGTTGCATGCATCACTAAAGCAATACAAACAAAGCCCGTGAACATAGGGAAAAAGATTCTTCCATTAGGGCCTAAAACTTTGGCTTTTCATGATTCGTGGACAAGACCTAAGATTTGGGAGATGGATACTCTCCTGCAACAGATATTTGACTTCCATAGACACGAGTGAGAAAATGATGGAGCCATGTCTAAATCACAATCACACTTGGGAAGAGTTGAAATAAAGCGACACAGAAGCTAAGAGCGTGAGATTTAGAGCTAATCTTTGTTCCTCTTCATATAAAATCACACAAGATTTCAAGACTAACCAAAAGATTGGTAAATGAAGATTATATATATGTGTATATATAAAAATAGAATAAACCTACCAACACAAGTTTTATACTCTATTATAAAACAAAAAAAAAAAAACACAAGTTTTATACTACTAAATTTCAAGCTGTCTTATTTCAGTAAAGATCATTAAGACAGAAATCAGAGGACCACCACTTGCAGGTTCGGATCAAGTAACAATAGTGGGGCCATGACGTATCAGCACGAAACAGATGAATCTTAAGATGATTTCTCCGGGTAGAATTTGGAAACTTGTACCCACATGCCAACAAAAAACTGAAACTTCTTGGTGCAGTACTGGAATATTGGAGATGACTAGATGAGTTTCATGACCAGGAACAGATCCAACCTGGAGTGGTCAAAAGAATCTTCAGGTAACGTTTTTTATTTAGCCAATCTGCATATGAAGTGAAGGTTCGTCAGATGCAGTAAGACCCTGTGATCGTACTGGGGATGTAGCTAGGATACTACGTCCGTCCTTTTATTCCTCGACTAGACCTCCAGTACCCTCCTCTCCCGTGAGACGCCATTGCATCAACAAAAATCAAATTGCATATCTGCATCGGCATACACACAATATCCCAAGGTTGGAAACATTCCTTTAAAAGTTCTAAGTTCCAAAAACTTTTGGATGGACGGAGATAACGTACTCTAAGGGTGTGTGTGGATGCGATTATTGGTTTTGTGAAGTGATTTAGAATCAATATTCTTGGCATCAATATCGAGACAGACTATTACCAGATTTATGGAGTACTGTAGAGTAGAGTGTAGATAGAATCTTGTTTGGAAGTAAATTGCTTTGAACCATGATTTCTTCTGTAAATGCTTAAAATGCCCCTCCATAACAAAAAGAATCCTCTAGATTATAATGTGCCATGGGTTGTTTCCCAAGCAACACCGTCGGAGAGAGCAGTGGAGGGAGGGAGAGAGAGAGAACTGCAGAGTAGAGAAGAGAGAGAAAGAATAGCAGAGAGAAGTTTGGAAAGAGCACTCCTCGACGAACAAGGGTGTAGTACAACTTGTTGCCTAAAAAAGAGAGACAGGAATAATTGATGGCAAATTTTGTAAATAAGGTGTAGGTAATTTTGTAAATGTTAGATAAAGACGAAAGCATTTATGTAAAATCAAGTCCAGAAAAAAATGTAGAATCCGAGAATCCAACTTTTCTTGGATTTCTTGATTAAAAAAAAAAAAGAATGTCCAAGTTAACTGATTCTACAAGATTTTGCACAAAATTAATCATGTTATGGGTTGTTTGAGATGGATTGTAAGGATTTTAAGATTCTACACAGAATCCAACATTGCTAATTAGAAACAAATGCTATCCAAGTTCTAAGTTCTAAACTCAGAAGGTGGTGGACCTTACCCATATGACCATATCACCTTTTGATCTTCTTAGGTATACGTATATATGCCAAAATCTAGATGTTCTGCCAGAAACATGATTCAAGGAGCTTCTCCATCTCAGGAGATTAATCATTTTATATGAGAGCACAAAAACTAAAATTGTTTTCTTTTAGCACGAGACAAAGGTTATGTTTTAAAATGTTGTTTGAAAATTTTACACTATTCTAGCATTTTATGCACACTTTCAGCTAAAAAAAAAAGACATGCCTTCCAAAAGACCCCTTCCAAAAGACCCCAAAAGCTCCTCCAAATGGACCCATACGCCAAGTGCCCAACTCTAGCAAAGCTTAGCACAACTTCGGCGACTGTTCACCCTTGCTACGGTGCTACTCCCTAGATCACACTTCTCTAACGCTTGATGAACTCCAATAACATGTGATCAACTCTAATGATGTTTATCACTAATTGAAAACCTTCATTTTGACTAGTGAAGTCGTCGCTCCCGTGATAATGAAAAACTCTAGCCGTCGCTTCCATGCTCTCTTCCGTCACGTCACTTCCTTCGACTGGGTCGCCTTTAAGGCGAGGCTTTTGGAGGAGGATGATCCTCCTGTAGTTCCGATCCGTAAAAAGCACAGCTAATCAGCGAGACTTGGTTCCCCCTATCCACACCTTCTTCCTCACAGGTAAGTCGTTCTGGGAAGAACCCCTCTTCCCTCCCTTCTCCTGTCGGGGTAAAAAAAGCCTCCACGGCAGATCATCCCCTTTTGAGGAAGCTAAGTTCTTGTTCTTGGCTATCTCGTCGGGTCTTATTTTTTCTTTGATCTCAGTTCTCTGATGGCTCTGATCTATGATAGCCCTTTGTCTCACATTCCCTCTGTGTGTAATATTGCTATGACTGTGGATTGTTTTATGCATATCAAAGAGTTATCTTTTAGTTGGTTAACTTATTTGGATCATTACCATCTGCATTCAGATCTGGTTTTTCTTTTTACCTATCGGAGAAATCTCCCTTTCTCCGTTTCATTTTATGAGGCTCCTAGCCTCGACTATCTCGCCATCGTACCTTCGACTGAGGCCCTAGTCCCAACTCTACACTCTAGCGAACTTGCTCCTCGTAAGGGTTTTGTGGATCGGCCTTTGCCTCCTGTTGCGCTGTCTGATGGCCTCTCTCCAACAGGCCCTTGTACTTACCTAGAGATTTTTTCCTCTCCTTCTGACCCCACGATTAACTCTGCATCGTCGGTCGGTGGTTTCCCTCAGGTGGGCGGCTGCCGGACAACCTTTCCCTTCGCCTCCTCGAGGGAGACGACAGGTCAGTGGTCTTCTCGAGACTGTGACAACTCCACTATCTCCTTAGAGGCTGTCTCGAGCTCTGTGTGGGATTTTTCTCTTTTCTAATTACCGTTTCATGTGCGGGATTACATTAATACCCCCTAATTACGTACAGCCTCAGAACTTAACTGACTCTCCTCTTCAGTCGTGCATTAATAAGGATCTCATTAATATGCACCTTAGAGATAATTACGAGGTTGATTTAGCACGTTTTGGTCGTAACCCAGTAACTTGTGTTCAAGAGGGATTGTACCATCACATTAATGCCTTTGGGGAGTCCTCTCACAGCGCCGATTCGAATCATTACCCTGCCACGTCCAACATTTATAGCCAGGCAGTAACTTGTGCAGACCCTCAACTTTCACCTCCTTTCTGCCGCCATTGTAATAATGGCTTGGAATTGCCTCTGGCATACATCTCTGACAGCGAGATTTTCCCTGACAAATCCAATTCACCTACTACTTCTCTTTCTCTTGGTTCGTGCTTCGCTGCTTTAGCTTCTCCTATCCCAACCACTATTGCTTCTGCAAGTCTTCACAGCGACGTTGTACACCTCGAGAAGACTCCGTTACTGAAGGGTGGACCGCTGTGAATCGTAGGAGGGCCACTTCGCCTCTAGTATCTTATTGTCGAGCCTCAGGTCGTTGTTTTTCTTGCGGGCTCCAAGGTCATACTCGTAGCACCTGCAAATATTCTTGACATTGTTTTAAATGCTTTTCTCCTTCTCATTTTGTGGCGATTTGTAAATTTTTTCAGGCTCAGGACTCTCCCTCTCCCCCGGGTCCCACCATGACGGGTCTCTCCCCTCACAACCCCACCATTATTCCTCCCTCGGAAGCTACTTGTGATCTCCTTCTCTCCCTTTCCTACTGTGCCCTTGTCTCTGCACACTCCACCCAACTGACCTAGGAGCTTCTCGAACATCACATAGCCACTTACTGGCCCCCTACCTCTAGGGTGGAAGTCAACGACTCCTCCCCAGGCAAGTTCCTTCTTAAGTTTCTATCCCCTAAAACAAAAAATGATACTCTTAATCTATACGGCTCCTCTTTACAATATCTGTTCGCTTCCTTCATTCACTGGACCCCCCAATCCAACGTGGTTCTCTCTCTGAGAGAGGAAGGAGTTTGGATCATATTAGAAGGCATTCCCCATCACCTATGGAATGTGGACGTCTTCCACATCATGGTCGCCGAGTTTGCTGATCTTTTAGAAGTTGACCTTTCTATTGATCGTGTCAAACAACAAGGTTTTGCCCGCCTTAGAATTAAGATTCATCATGGTAAAGACTTTCCTGATTCCCGATTCTTTGCTTTCGGCAAAGTAGTCTACCCCATTAAGTACAGGCGGAGTTGGGATATTTGTTCTCCCTCTCCCTCCAACCACCTCCCTTCTCCAGCTTGGCCCTCTCAACCTGCCCCAGTCTCAACTCAAAGAGGTCTTCATCCCACTAGGAAGACTCTCAAAAACTCCATGGGTTGGCGAGGAGCCCATGTGGTAAAGTCCCTAGATCTGGAAAGAATGTATGGACCAAATCTTCCTCCGTACCACAACTTCATGTCCCATCTGCTAACACTGCTGGCCTCCTTCCTACCCCCTCATCTTCTGAAGGACTTTACAACGCCTCTCCCTCCCTCTCCTCTGATACTACCAACTCCTAGGGAAATGATTCTCTTACATCTCTAGACACTTCCAAATATGTAGAAGCTGAGGTACGAGCCAGGAAAATCTTCGTGGTTAAATTCAAAAAAAGCATGGCGCTCTATGATTGTTTGGAGAAGGATGATCTGGATAGTACCCCTCTGGAGATACCCTCCTCCCATCCAAGCACTCTTGTGCATGCCCCAGGTAATAGCTAGCTACACTCTCTTTTAGACTCTGAACAGTGTAATTTGAGATCTTTGAGAAATACTGTTTTTGATACCTCAGAATCTCCTAAGGGTCCTTCCGATAATTTAGAAGTAGACCCCTTGCGCTGGGATTCTTACCAACACTTTCAATCCTTCTGTGATAATATTGGTATCTCTCTTAGATCAACTACACTTGCAAAAAGTTTTTTTAATCAAGTCAAGAAAGACCAGGATAAAATTCCCATCTCCTTGGATGACATTCCTAGTACCCACGAGAGGATTATTCCTTCTCGTTTCTCCCCCTATTCTCAATGATTATAGCAGCTTGGAACATCAGGGGGTTAGGTTCTAGTATTAAATCTAGAGCTGTACGTAATTTAATATGATCCAACAAATGTGATCTAATCATCATAACTGAAATAAAAAAGGAATCCTTCTCTCAAGGTTCCCTTACATCTCTAGGAGGTAGGAAAATTACCTCTTGGTCATACCTACCCTTTGTTGGAGCATCAGGGGGCATATTGATTAGTTGGGATGCCTATTGCCTGTCCTTACATTTTAAAACTTTTGAAGATGGATTTGAATGGTGGCTTACAGGAGTTTATGGTCCTTGTGATGTAAATCTTAAGCCTGATTTTCTTGAGGAACTTCATACCCTCAGTCAAGTGGTTAACAATAACTGGGTTATTGGAGGGGACTTCAATCATATTAGATTCACCTACGAACATTCCTCCAAACCTAGGATCATTGAGCATATGAAAACCTTTAATGACTTTATAAACAATAACTGTTTGGTGGATCTCTCTCTTAATAATTACTCCTTTACTTGGACAAATTTTCAAGAACATCCAATTATGGTCAAACTTGACCGTTTTCTCATGTCTTCTACATGGTCAGCAAAATTCCCACACGCCTTTTGTACTGGCAAGGCCAGAGTGGTCTCTGACCATGTTCCTATTATTGTAGACAAAACTATGTTGGACTGGGGACCCTCTGTCTTTAGATTTTACAAATCTTGGCTACTTATAGCTGGTTGTGAGGCATTTATCCAGGACTATTGGTATAAATCCATAGGTCTTTTCTCCACCTCTTCCCCCTTGGCTGGCTTTGCCTACAGACTAAAAAAGTTAAAGTAGAACATCAAAAATTGGGTTGGGCCTATTAGAGCAGAAAGAAGCTGGAGATTAAAACATATAGAATCTCAAATTCAATTCATTGATGGATTGGCTGAACATTCTGCTATCAATGATGTAATCTGGGTAGAGAAACAAGCATTGAGATCAGAACATCATGAACTATTAAAAGAACAGGAGGCTTTTTGGAGACATAAATCCAAAATTCAATGGTTGAAAGAGGGAGACTTCAACACTGCCTTCTTTCACAATATGGTTAATTGCCATAGGAGGATAAACAATATCTACTCCTTGAATAATAATAACAAGCAGATTACTTCCCCTAAGGCAATCTGTAATGTGATTGAGATTCACTTTTTTAACCAATTCAACAGAAGACCTTGCCTCAAAGTTCCCTTCAATTGGGATAGCTTGGTACCTCACAAGATCCCTAACCCTGACTCTCTTGAATTTCCATTCACTGAAGAGGAAATAAAGGCTAATATCTTTAAATTACCTGGGAACAAAGCCCCGGGTCTTGATGGATTCCCATTGATGTTTTTCCATCATTTCTGGGACCTTATGAAACCTGAAATCGTGAACATCTTCCACCACTTTCACTCAACTAGTGACCCTGACACTCTTGCACCTTTCAACCAAACATTTATTGTTTTAGTTCCCAAAAGGAATGGTGCCTGTCAAATTAAAGACTTCAGACCAATAAGTTTGGTAAACAGCATTTACAAAATCATTACCAAAACTCTGGCTACTAGGTTATCCCCTGTTCTTAACCACGTCATCAATTATTTGCAATGTGCCTTTCTATCTGGTCGATTCATTGGGGACTGCTTCTTAGTGGCTCAGGAGACCCTTCATTTTATGAGAGTTTTCAACACACCTGGATTTATCCTCAAATTAGACTTTGAGAAGGCCTTTGACAATGCCAACTGATAGTTCTTGCTGGATTCCCTTATGGCCTTAAGACTTGGGTCTAAATAGATATCCTGGATTAGGATGTGCATCCAATCTGCTAAATTCACCACATTAGTCATTGGTTCTCCCCATGGTTTCTTTGGGGCAACCAATGGGCTTAGACAGGGTAACCCACTTTCTCCCTTACTCTTCATTGTAGCCACACATATATTGAACCGTATGTTGAAATTGGCTCTGTCACATAAACTTATAGCTGGTATTTTTCCACATGGGGGTCCTACTATGTTAAACATACAATATGCTGATGATACTCTATTGTTCTTAACTGAAGGCACTGAGTACATGATAAATATTAAACGTATTCTTTGCTGCTTTCAATCATGCTCTGGTTTGAAAATAAACTTCCATAAATCCTCCCTTTCTGGAATAGGGGTGACTCAGACCTCCATTGCCAGCTCATGTCAAATTTTAGGCTGTGAGACTGCTGACTTACCTCTAATGTATCTTGGTCTACCTTTACATTATAGGAAAGCTACTCACAATGATTGGACCCCAGTAATTGAGAAAATATCACATAAATTATCCCAATGGAAGGCCAAACATCTTTCCCTAGGAGGCATATTGACGCTATTAAATTCAATCTTATCAGCCATCTTTACTTACTACCTGTCAGTGCTGCATTTGCCTAGTCAAGTGGAGAAAGACATTGACAGGATTAGAAGCAAATTCCTTTGGAATTCTGATTCTGCTAACCACAAAGGGATGCATCTAGTTAACTAGGCCTCTCTCTGTAGATCCAAAAAGCACAAAGGGTGGGGGATCATTAATCTCAAAAACTTTAAACTAGCTCTGAAAACTAAGCTACTTTGGCAATTGCTTTTAGAGAACTGTCGCATGAAATGGAAAGAATTGGTAAGGGCAAGATACCTTCGTAAAGTTTGGCCTGGTGCTCTATTAAATACCTCAGCCAACAACTGCTCCCGTCTTTGGCATAGCTTGAAGAACTGCTTTGATATACTCAACTGTTCACCACTGTTCATATACAGAACAGGAATGATACTCTATTCTGGGAAAATAAGTGGTGGAATGGGACTAAACTAAAAGTTCTTTTCCTTGAGCTTTTCTCTCTAAGTATGTTAAAAAAAGCTTCCATTAAAAAAACCCTGGAGCTATTCAGTGTAGATTTCAATAAGCTCATTAATCATTCCAAAGTTCAGTTGAAAGATTGTAATCTTCTACAAGCCCAGATTGATTCTGTGGACTCTCTTATGCAGTCACTCTCTCTAACGGAAGATAGGGACATCCTTTCATGGATGCCCACTACAAACTCTAGCTTTTCTGTTAACTCCTGCTACAACACCTTAAATGGTGGTGGTATTAGATTCCCCTTTTAAGGGCCTATTTAGCATAGTTGGGCCCCCCTAAAGGTCAAATTATTCTCTTGGTTGGTATTGCACAATAAGAATTTGACCAAAGAAAATTTAGGCAGAAGAGGGTGGACTGGACCCCAAAATTGCATTTTTTGTAACTCTCACATAGAGTTTAAGACACACTTATCTATCAATTGTTCCTTTATATGGCACATTTGGAGATTTTTCTTATCCTCTGATTTATATCCAGGCTACTTCTGTATTGCAGATTTATTCCATTCTAAGCCTTCTCTTATATTTATCTTAAATAATCATGGTTGGATTGTCTTACTCCAAATCATCCTCTGGTTGACTTGGAAAGAGAGAAATAACAGAATTTTCAGAGGCTCATATAAATCTCATTTACTTATTCTTTCTGATATCATTTCCCTAATGTATCAATGGATAGATATTTATGCTACAGGGTTTGAGAAGGATGAAATGCTCCATTCAGTCACTGCCATGTCTTTAGCATGGACTACATACCCAACCTCGAATTTGTCTTCTTCCAGGGGTTCTATGGAGGCTTCTCAGCCTCAATCCTTTGAGGCAGTCATGTATGATCCTTCCACTGGAGATG
This sequence comes from Posidonia australis, assembly GCA_024699735.1. NCBI lineage: Eukaryota > Viridiplantae > Streptophyta > Magnoliopsida > Alismatales > Posidoniaceae > Posidonia > Posidonia australis. The sequence continues at coordinate 20,648 of JAMKQA010022879.1, forward strand.
GTTTGGGACAATGACAATCCTGTTATGCCCTTTCTGTTTTGAAATATTTGCATTTTTGGCATGTAACTATTAAGGCACAAACATTGCCATGATTGCCCTGGACCGTTTGGTTCCATTTTTTGTAACATTCTGGACATATTCTTCCCTTGGTGGTGGTTCTCATAACCAATGGGATTATAATCAATACAACTTACCGATATCAAAAAAAGAAGAAGCTCCAATGATGTTTATCAAACTTGGACATCGTTGGGCCTACCTTTGGCAGCACACAACCCAACTTCATGGTTCACCATCAACAGACTCGACTCCACATTGATGTCACTTGATTGTAATTATATATATAGATGAAGAATCATTAGCACACTTTCAAATGAAATGTTCATCCAAACATGTTGACTATAAATGACGGGTGAGCTCTTCGGACGGTGTGGTTAAACACACTCTTACAGATTATATACCTAGTAGCTGTTGGCAATCGATCCAATTGGTGGCCTATAATTCCGAATTTCTTGTGAGAAATCCCTACACTTGATGTTTATTTGTTATCGTATAAAAAAAGATATTAATTTAATTCAATTATTATAAAAAACTATTAATAAATAAAAATAGAAAGAAAATGAAAAGTTATAAAACTATCGTTACAAAATTGGTAATTTTGCTAATTCAAAATCAACATTTAATTTAAAACATGAGATGTATTATTAATGGTAGATAATGAAAGGTCTTAAATAACAAAAGGAAAGACAAGTCTCATCTAATAATTAACCTATATATATATATATATATATAT